>FN649758.1:3243967-3287688 GCA_000310025.1 Ectocarpus siliculosus | reverse complement strand
GGGCGTTCAGGGGGGGTACCCCGTTGGGTTTGTCGATTCGGGCCGGAAGGGTTCCGGCCCCCCCCCCCCCCCCCGCCGGCATTGTTGGGATGCGAGGTCTAACGACTACGCCATGCGTTTACACAGGTACACCCCCCAGATAAGGAAACTAAAACGACGAAATAGAGTCGAACAAAGAGCAAGCCCACCTCATCCGCGAACGGGTACATGTCCTTCAGACGCTGAATTTTTCCGAAGGCTTCCTCCAGCGAGGATCGCAGCCCATCGTCCAGAAGGGTCAGGTGTGCCCGGTGCTCGTCGTACTGCAACAACGGGAGGTTGCCAAGTCGTGCGTAGGAAGGTGGGTGGGAATTGCAGGGTAGCGGAGGAGAAGTGTTGATCGACAGTGATGACATGTAGTCGTATGCCTGGTTAACATTGTCTGACAGGTTCTCCATTTCCTTGCGCTATTGCTTTGGCAGCAATCCTGTGGGTTACCATCCACGATGAGCTACCGCGAACACCAGTCGACACCGTATGTACCACCACCTCAACGCCAACACGACGGCAATCCTCTCCAGACGACAAACCTTGGAGACCATGAGAGTGTAGGCAACAAGCTCTCTCGACGCGCCGGTGGTCTCGCAGATCGATTCGATCGCCCACTGGACTGCCGCGCTGTCAGGCTCAGCCGCCGCCCCCCCCCCGGTCCACACTGCGCCTCCCACCGACGGCGGCGCTGCTCCGTGCACGTCGGCCCCTGCTGCCCCCGCCGCCGCCACTGCCGCTGCCGCCACTGCCGCCGCCGCCGCACCATCTCCTCCGCCGCCGGCTGAGCCACCACCACCATCTTCGGTGACCCCGGCTCGACCGCTGGATCCGTTACCGTTGCCGCCGCCGCCGCCGCCGCTGCCGCTGCCCCCACCGCCGCCGCCGCCGCCACCGCCACCTCCGCCCCTAAGTTGGGCGGAAATTTCGCGTCTAACCCTGGTCCTGTCCGCCGCGCGGGGCCACATGCCCTTCAGGTCTTCGTCCAGTTTCTGGCAGAGGGTTCCCTGGAGGGGGAAGATCTCGCCGATCCTGTTTCGTTTTTCCACAGCCGGCGGGCAGTGAGGGTAGGGGGGGGGGGGGGGGGGGGTGTACTCATAGTCGTGCATGTCGTAGTCGTTAGACCATTGACCTCGCATCCCTACAAAGCCGGGACGGAGCACGCCGGGTTCGCACCGGACCTGAAGGGTGCGCTGCATCCTGCTAAGGGTGTCCGGCATCTTGTGCTTACTTCCTTGCGTACGGATGACAGCTGCGTATGACTTCATTTATTTTCTGGTGCTTTCACTTCTAGAGACAGTTATAAGCACTGTGTGACTGCCTCGGGGATGCTTTACCATTTTAACACAACGTGGTGCGATCATCCCCCTTGCGCGGCGTGAGGGTTCTCGACCCCGCACAACATGATCTGCCCGACCACAATTATGGTTACCGGGGCAACAAAAAAAAACGGGGCAAAAAAACCCCGGTAACCTGGATGCGAGTTCACGAAGTGAAATGGCTTGTGTTACAATGTCGTTGCCAAGCGACGAAAACTCAATAGCGATGGCAAACACCGAGGGGGGGCTTGTTTTACAACGTCGTTGCCAAGCTACGAAAACCCAACCCCGATGGCAAACACGGGGGGGCGTGAGGGTAGGGGGGGGGTATACTCATGTAGAATGCCGCAGTCGTTACAAACATTGACCTCGCATCCCGGGACTGAGCGATGTGCCGGGTTTTCGCCGACCCAGGCCACGTTTCGCAAGGACCGACCAGAAGCTGGTCATCATCCGTGCGTTTAGCCGTGCCAAACTGGGCGTGAGGGTAGAGGGAGGGGTGCATACGAAACGCTTCTTTGGAAACCCCGGGGGGCGGATTGCGGCCGTTTCTTCGAGTGATTGAATGTTTCTGGTTGCCGTCAAGTGACTGCTGTGGGGTTTGGTGGTGGTGGTGGTGGTGGTGATGTGAGCGGTTGTGACCTCGGTACAGCAGCCCCGTATGGGAGGTCTTCGTCTAGAGAGGCAAGCACGAGCGGAGGGCACCAACTCTGTGACGGACGGTGAAACATGAGGATGACGGCGACAGTAGTAGAGATGGAAAAATGTGATACCAAATAAATAGAGCGCGTGCCGTTAGTTTCTGGTGAAGCTACAGTCACAGCCGACTGTTGTTCTTTGCCAGAGCACATACCGAAAATTCTCATCTCCTCCACTCGGCTGGATACGTACGAACTCCGCAGATCTTTCTCCGAAAGAAAAACCCAATAATAGGTTACGTTTCACCGTATCAACGCGCGGCCGATACACGACGTATATTGATGAATGGGCACCGTCACACAAGGGTAGACACAGTTTCATTGTTTGCTCGTCGATCTTGAATCTGAGTCTCAGCTATGCGCATTGCTGTTTTCGCTTTAAAAGTTGCCACACCATCGGGGGGGGGGGGGGAGGGGGGGGAGGGGATCCTCGATAACTCATATCACCATCCCCTAATAGCAGTTAGCTTACCTCCCTTCAGGGCAAAGGTCGTCCGCTTTGCTCTTGACGGGGTCCACCTGCCTCGCCCACTGCACCTTCGGTCGCACGCACCCGGGGTAATCTTGGTCTGTCGTGAACATAACCTGCACAAACACCATCACATCAAGTCCACAAACAGCAAAAACGGCGCCAAGCGCAGGCACCACGACGAAAGAGTTCGGCGGCGCTATTGCATGGGCTCGAGACCTGGTGGACTGCCAAACAACCCTTTCCCACGTTTGCCAAGGCTTTGGAAAACGCCTTCGTGTGTGTTTTCCGCACGATGTAGTAGGTTGAGGCAAAAGTCTTTCTCAATTGTTTTTGTCAAAATAGGTGCATGATTGAACGGACGCTCGCTGCTCTCTCGTCAAGTGCGCGCTACACAAGCGCCTTTGATGCGTTGTTTTGGCATCGTCGGCCTACCCAGACAACACGAAGAGAGCAAAAAACGCAGAAACAGAAATTCCCGGGAGACACAATCGCGCGACACCCCCTGCTTTTACGCGGGCAACAGCGGCGCTGATCACTCAACGGACGACGAAATAATCGACAAAACAAGGCAACAGCAGCATCATAGGAAGCTCTACGCCATTAGACTCGACAGACAAAACAAGTGGAGCGCAGCAGCATCGGGAGTTCTATGCATACGACATTAGAGAAGACACACGAGCGCAGCACACGCTCGCACCATCACGTCCTTGGCGGGGTCCAGTCCTAGGGCCTCCACGGCGCTCGTGGCGAGGCCCTCGAACAGCCTCGAGTGCTCCACGCACACCCAGAGGCGGATGAGGGTGGACGTGTGGGCCTCCACCTTGGCGAACATGCCTTCCACGTCCACGTTCAGGGCGTCGGCGTCTGCCTTGGCGAGGTCCTGGCAGGCGTGTTTTTCGCCCGGGGGTGGGTGGGCGGGTCGTCGGGGGACGGGGTAGACTGAGTGCTTCGCTCGGCTGTGGGACGCCGTGTGCTCCTTGAGGTTGTGCCTCGGCGAATAGTTTAATCTTTGCGTTCGCAACGTTGCAGCATTCCCGCAGAGAAAACCGCTGCACCACCGGAAATATGAACAATATGCATGCTTGACTGGACAACCGTATAGGATAGTCACCCATTCCATCCGTCTTGGCTTTCCAAATTGAGCCGGGACGGGCAACCGTCTACTATTGCCGACCACGCAGACTTCCCACAAGCCGCACTAGGGAAAGGGCGGGGCGGCAATGATGTGCGAGATGACATGCTGTCCTGCAGATAGTGGTGCACAAGGGTAGAACAGGGTCACTACAATGATGCTTGCTCCACGAGCCGGCGGGATCCGGGGGTTGGCACCGCAAGCTATTCTTGTTCCAATACATAACGGAATAATGTTATCCGCCAGACTGCTTTGAAAGGAGAACGCCCCCTACCGCCCACCATCAAAAATGTCCCGACAAGTGCACGTTTAGAAGAGCGGCATAGAACCCGCTGGACGACAAACGAAGGAAACAAGCGCAGAAAATTCCGCACGCAGGCGTACCATTCCCTTCGTCGAGCTCTCGACCTCGCCATCGGACTGTCCCTCCTCCCAGGCGTACTCGGAGTCGTAGTCCGAAGCCTCCTCCTCCTGCTGGTCCATGTCGTCGTCTGGCATGTCGTCGTTGTAGGGCTCATCGTCGGACATGACGACCAAAAAAGTAGCGGTAGTGGTGGTGGTGGTCTCCGTGCCGAAAATTGTGAACCACTCTCGAGACTGGTGGCGCGTCACCTGGCGCCTCTTGGTAGTCGGTGCTAACGCTGATGCCAACGCTGACGTTGGATGTCCTGGAAAAGTTTATCTGATCCTTTGTCGTGATCCTCGCCGCGCGGTTGTACCTGGTACCTGTTGCCGTGGACGGTAGATAATAGTGAGTTGGAAGTCTGAAGTTCATTGTGCTCCACTTGTTGAAAACGCCACTGCGGTCATGTGGCCATCTCCGAAAGTCCCAGGGATTGGACGATGCAGGTCGGACCAAGCCCACTAATAACCACACCGGGTGCAGCAGGAACACAGCAAGGCACCACCGGCCTTTCGCTAAGGTTTGAATGTTGTGATTGGGGTCGATCTCGAGAGAACATACAATCATGCCAACATACACCTGTCCTGCCTTCAGTCAGTCTCCGAGACGCCGTCCGTGGGGAAGTGCGTACACGTAGATATATATATTTCGCACCCTGCTCACCGATCAGTGGTGTGTGTTGAGAAAAACATAAGGTTTGCTATGAGAAAAACCCATGGACTTTTTGTAGAACATGTCACTTCCACCTCACACAAGATACCAGGCAAAACGACCAAGCTAAGCTGTGCCCCCCACGCTGGTGATTACAGGTGCCTTCCCCAGCGCCGACCCGCCCGCTCCACCTCGGCTCAAAACGACAAGGGAAACTGTGCCGCTGGTGTTTACACAGGTGTAGCCTACTGCTGTAGGTCATGTACAACCGGGGGGTAAAAATGTTCACGGGTTTTCGCGGGCGCTTGTCGCGTGTGTGCCGACACACCCATTTTTTCTTCGTGGTTCTGTGGCCTTACCGGCTGACTGTGTCTCCGGTGTGTCTAGGTGTCTGTCTGATGGGTTGCGGAGGAAGCCGGTGGGCACTGCTGAGAACATTGCGGTGTGTTCATCTCACTGCCTTCCGTATTGATGTTGTCTAAACCATCAACATCTACTCTGCAGTGGTAGACATTACGCAAACTGCCGTTACGCAAACTGTAGACTGTACTCTGTACCTCCTTTTATCAAACCATCAACGCTCAGCGTGGCGTTTCTCATTGGTGCGACTCCAACTGATGGGGACCGGCAAGAATACCGCGAGGATTAAGACAAGCCCTTGCGGGATCAATCGGATGTCGGACCCACACACAACATATTATACGCGATTGCCTTCATTGTACAGCAGTATATTATCTTTTTCACGCGTGGAGAAGTCCGATCGGGGGGTACGCAGAAGGATTCTACAGCTGAAATGTGTTCGACATAGTTCAGAACAAGGAAGCGGGACAGGTTGTCCCTGTCCTTGGAAATAAGCATGCATGCACACAGTGATGACAGTAACTTTTATTTCCGTAGTCGTATGCATAGGAAGCCTCCTACATCATTGGTTGCTACCTTCTATGCAACTTTACTGGAGTACCAGCGTACCAGCAGTGTGACATGATCGGTTCGGGCTGCTGCATGCGAGGTTCCTCCGCACAGAGTGCTACATCAGTGTTTTCACACATGATGTTTAGGACGTGATGGTTCAATCAGGACTCTACAGCTTGCGTTATCGCGCGGGATACACAAAAGAGGGCGGTGGACGGAAATCATGGGCGGTCCTCCTCGTTTGCTGCCTGCCCCGGTAAGGAGGACACTCACCCAGGACCGATCCGAGTCCCGGCCGGCTGGCCGGCTTTTCCGCTTTTCCCACCAGGACTGTCTCGATAACTGCTGCTGCCCTATCTCGCAGCAGAGAGACAGCGCCGAGGGCAGATATCCTCCTCGCTGTCCGCTTGTGCAGTTGGTGGCCCCAGCAGCCCTTCCTCCTACGGATAGGCACACAGCCTCGAGACGGACGAATTTTGCGGAGGTGGTAAAGTGTGTATGCTGCTCTCCTCTCGCACCGTACTCCTGTTCGGAGAAACTTCGAGGATTGGTCGTCGGAACGGTCCCGGCGCAAGGGTCTCCGTGGAGTACACAGAGTGGGTCTAGGGTATGCATCCACGGATAACATGACATGTGTGATGTGTTGGTGTGGTTGTGGACACATCATATTGCCCTGCTGCTTCGGATGTGCATGTGTGGGCAAGTAGTGACTCCTGGGGGATGGGAGCGCGTGGAAGGCACAGCCCAACTGGGTGAAATGGCATAGTGGTACCGGTGAGACCATCTCTGTAAGATACGGGAACTGTAAAGCTGCTTATTGCGGATGTAGCGTACCACTGGCCCGGTACCAACTGGCCCGGAGACAACGTCATTCGGGTCGAGCCTCAGTTTCTTATTTTCGCTCAAGGACCACCCGAAGTCGGCCATCTCTTATAAACGGATTTCTTAATTCCTTTAGGCTGTCGCATCATCATCCTGCTGCTCTTATTTCCTTAATTCCTCATATTACGTATTTCTTAATTTCTGGCGAAGAAAACACCAACAAAACACCAAGCCTTTTCATGCAGCATTTAAAATATATCGACAGCTACAGTAGGTGGTGGCGAACATTGGTTTGGGTCGTCGCCCTCCTGAACTTCCTGACTCCCGTGATTTATTTGTGACAGCAGCAGAAGTGGGTAGCGCAGCCCGCGGCGTCGCGGGTAGCGGGGGAGCGGGGGGGCCCGCGAACCGCCCTACCAAAAGACATGATGTGCTATGTAGGTAGTCCGGGTGCACTGCGACCCCCGGACTTTCCCAGCGTCACAGGTCACAGACTGGAGCAAGCGGATCGTGCACAAGAACGAAGACTTCGTGGTCGTCGACAAGCCCGCGGGGGTGTCGACGGTCCCGACCATCGACAACGGCGTGCAGAACTGCGTGTTTCCAGCAGGCAAGCCTGGCGGTCGCGGGCATTTCCCCCGGGTCGCGGTCTCTACCCCCGCCTCTACACGCGGTGTCGCGGCTGGACGTCTGCACGTCAGGGGTCGTCGTCTTCGCGAGGCACAAGGATGCCACGAAGCAGCTGAACGAGCTGTTCCGTGCCAGGCGGGTCAAGAAGCGGTACCTGGCCCTCCTCACCCCGGGCCCGCCCGTTTCAACTGGTTCGATGGTCCGCTGGCGGCGGGCTTGGGGCTTGGTTCGGGGTCTTCGCCGGAAGAACTGGAGGCGGCGGCGGGAGGAGGAGAGGGACGAGTGGAGGAGGACGGAAGCACCGTTCCCGATGCCGAAGCAGCCACGGAGACAGGAGCAGCACCGGAAGAACGGAACAATGTGCCCCACCTCGGCCTTGATTGGCGATGACCGGAGGGGAGCCTTGAGCGTGCGGTGTTGTTTGCAGCTGTGGGGGTTCGGTTGGAGTGCTCAACGAAGGACGGTTGATTGAGTCATTCGAAAATAAAATTTGCATGGCCTTCGGGCAGGTTAGGGTTACACCAAATAGAAATCTGTAGCCAAGCCACAAGCAGTAAAGTCGAAGGCCCCTGGTTAACGACAAGTTTGAATATGGAACATCAACAGCGAGATGACGGGGTCGTCGTCATCTTTTCGCTTGAACTATCGTCGCTACAATGAACGTTATTATTGGTGGGGGTTGTTGCGCTGTTTCGGACGACCACACAGTAAGTGACGCGAGTCCAACAAACCTACGAAATCATCCAGCATGAAGTAATCAACAGGTTCGCTGAAGCACTCTGTACACTACATGTACTTCCAAGATATGCGGGGTGGGCGTGATGTGTTACATAGCTGCAATCCCAAAATTTTCGTTGTTGTTGGCGATGCGTAGCGAATGAGTTTGTAAGGCGTCGTAGGAGGTAGAAGTGGTGGACGTCATGCACGGGTAGTATAGGAGATGACGTGGACAGGTCTGGGTGGTAGGCAGGGTGTGCTGGTGTTGCCGAATTTGTGCGTTCGGTGGCGATCGGATATTGGTTGGTCTCACGGGTTGAGAGTGCACATCTGTCGGGAGAGAGGGAGTAGTCCCGATGTTCTTCATGTAGACTGTTCTTTGTGCTCATGGTGCTGCCAAAGTCGTCCCAGTAGTGTGTTAGCCCCCCGCTCCTGGTTAGCCCACTTCGTGCTACGAACCCCTCCCCCGGAGCAATTTCTGGCAGCGAAGCTGCAGGCGGGGGGGCGTACTCTTATGTTTTGCATGCCTTAGCGGTTAGACCATGGACCACGCGTCCTCGAGAGGACGGAGCATTGTTGCCACAGGACCGATAACCGATGGCCAATCGTTCCTTCCTACTCCTACTTTGCCACAGGTGGCTCAAAAAGGTCTTCCCTAGTCTATCTATCCTTTCGATATCCCTTCCCGCCTTTTCAACCCACTTCCTATGCCCCAGTACAGCTACTCTCTTGGCTATCCCACTCGTCATACATCTCCCTGCACCTTCCTTCTACTTTTCCCAGCTCAGTCATGTACACTTGCCTCTCCTTCTTGTACAACCGATATTCCGCAACTACTGTACATGACCGCGGTCTTTGCACTCGGAGCCACAATCACGTTTGAACTTGTCGTCTTGATCATCTACAGTGTTCCTTCCTAAATCTTCGTCTACGTTCTCGAAGGCCAATGGCCCGGTCCTGAATTTGACCTTCAAGGGGGGGGGCATCAGCATTACTTCGATCAAGAAGCACCCGAACGTATCCAACAGACTTCCATATGTCTTCCGGCTCGTGAACGACATACCCGTTCTACCCTCTAACGTTTTTCTCTGCCACGCTTTTCACCCTTAGGGTGACCAAGGTTTTTCGAGTTTGTGCTGTCCCTGTGGTCTCCATCGAAGCCACTGGCGCACCAAACTTATACCAGTATACCTCGTGCGGTTTATTTCAATCCGTACTTGATGGTAGAGTGCTGCCTTGCTGCTGCGGCCGCCAGGTCGAAGCCTCCGCCATCTCCGGCAAAGTAGCGCTGCGTTTTCGGCTTTGTGACGTTGATCAGCAGGAACCTTGAACGTTGTGCAAACACGGTGACCAAAGTAAGGGGGCGGCAAAAAAACAATCACGGGAGACATCGCACATCTCACCTGAGACGCAAGCGTCAAGATCGTGCATATGCTTGCCAGGAGACCGGCTATTGAAGGATCTTGTGGACGTCGTCTCTTTGTACGGCCTCGAAAACTACCCGTTTCGACCGGGCACTAGTTTGACGCTGGAAACGTTTCGTTCGTGCGCTTCTTCACCCGATCTTTTCAACAGCGCTGTTCAAAGTGAGTACTGTAGCCTTTCACGACAACCCTGAATGCAGGCAGAGGGGTAGAAAATATACAGGGCAGAGAACGCACCTGATGGCCACGCAACTCTCGTCCGATATGACGTAATGCGCCTTGCTGTTATGCTGGTGTCCCGGTCTACGTTTTGCGGGGAAGGAAAGAGGACATAAGCACAATTTCAAGTGCAACAGCACTTCAGGACGAGGAGTCAGGAGTGCCGAAAACAAGCAGGAGGCTGGTTGGCATTGCGGTGCAGGGGGGTGGTTTTCGGGCGAGTCTGGTACTGCTTGCTTACATGGCCGTACGCCTTCGCGTTCACCGTGCTCAGCAGTCGGAGAGTTATTGAATTGAGCGAGCGATTGCAACATGGGCCATCGGCACGCTAGGTTCTTTCTTGGGAGCTGAACTGGGTTGCGCTGACGATGATTATCACGGAGAAGGGGGTCGAATCGAAGCGTCCCACCCCATGCTATTCAATCTGTCGTGTCCTCATGCTCCCAGCCGGCCAATCGCCAATCAACCCGGCTAGCCAACTGTGTCGGCTGCCAAGCCCAATGAGAAGGCCGGGTACCTGTTGATTACTTCGCAGACAGCAACTATCGTGGAAAAATTTGTCCCGTTCCCAACGCCGCCACCGGCAGCACAGCCTTGCGTCGAAAAACTTCCACCTTTGGCGCCGACAGCCGCAGGATCAGCGGAAGGGAAGGTAGAACCAGGAGAGGAAGAATTGTTGGCATCTGCGGCCATACTATTTAGCAGCGTTCGCGGCCTTCGCAACGCTGGAAGCACTCGCAGCAGCTGTACCCCATTTCCCCTCGTACCTGGGCGCGCGTACGTAAGCGCTTGGAAAGGGTTCTCAGCCATGTAGATGCCATCGCCACCGACAGCCCCCATTTGACATGTACTTCGAGCCTGCAATTGACAGGAAGAAGAGGGATGGGCATGGGAGGCATTGTCCTCAAGGAGGTGAGAGTATAGAAACTAGCACAGGTTTGGTTAGAGAATGAGAAATCACGAGAGCGGGCACGGCCCGAGCGCGAACACCAATGAAAGGAGGAATCGGAAAACACGGGTGGCTGTCCTAAACTAAATATCGCACCCGGCCCTTCTTGGCATTGCTATTGCCCTGTAGAAACGCCCACCTTTTTGGACAAACCTCACGAACAAACAAAGGATGACAAGGAACTTTTGAGGTTTAGGAGTATGTGTAGAGGAGTTCCGACACAGACAGTGGTTTCGACATGAAGCACAAATGTTTGTGTTGATGGCTGTTGATGGTTGGTTGTCGTAGCTGTCACTTTCGGTGATTTTGCTGTCTATTAAAGTCGAAATCAAACCAATAGATTGACCAGTCAGTGCTGACAATAGAGTTATTAAGTTTCCTACGAAAGTTCATGCCGAACATGTTATCCAGGCTGAAGGAAACGGCAACTACAGTAGAGATCTACAGTTTTTCAACTAGTCATCGTGGTAGGCGACCTTGTGGTCCCAAAACGGTTTGGTTCACGCGACAGAACCACGCTAACGTCTTGCCCTTGCGACGACTGGAGAACGCCAAAGCGTCAAGGAAGCAACAGGTAGGTTGTGACATGCACCAAGCGATCGTCTGAGGAACAATCCACGCGACCGAAACCATATGTTTACGCTCAAGCTCATCGAAGCAGTAGAGCACTTACCGGACATGCTCATGATGCCCTGGTTAAGTATTCCGTGCAAGTTATCCGCAACGCTACCGTGAAATGCAAAAAATGGTCCGGACCTCCTTTTATTATTCTGAAACCTTTCCTCCCGCGCTGGATTATCTGTAGAAAAAAGCACAGCACAGCAAGAAATCAAGATAGCCAACACTTATTGCCACTTTTACCCAACCGGAGGTTCCACAAAGCGTGTAGCTGCACGTACAAAGCATTGCACTTCTTGGGCACCGCGTGTTTCCGGAGCTCCCAGCGTCTCCTCAACATTCTGTACACAGCCGCCAGGGAAAGCTCCGGCAGAAGTCATCACGCTCGCATGAAGGCGCGCGTGCTGTGAGGCAAACGTGATCGCGCAGAATGTTGAAGTGTCGCCTTTCTCACCGCAGGTGCCACAGGTGCTCCGAAACCGCACCATCGCCGTAGAGTGTTGAGCCTCGTGACCAATGGAGAAATCTTCGAGAAGTGGTTTGAGAAGCTATCGGAAACCCTCCGGATGAAACGTCACTGGTCCGAACTATGAACAGCAGCGCCAGCAAAAACGCTTGATACACGACAGGAGACTTGTAGCTGTCGCTACGGGGTGCAGCGCGTACCTGTTAGTAGAAACTGCTTCTCGCATGGAATTTGCTGGATAGCTTCTTGTTTCATCAACAGTCTCAGCTCTCCCCTGAAAGCAACAATATATTCACGTGAGAGCGATCAGGGGCTAGACGGATGGAACCAAAGAAACCACCATCTTTGCGCCGCCGTTATCTCGGCACGTGGTATGTCTCTTGGTAGCAGCAACGCGGTAGTAATCATCAAGAGAGCCACGTTGCTACATAGGGTGGCTATAGGAAACACCAGCAACCCCAAAACAGTCATCACCGCCGTTATCAGGCAGACGCTGAGTTTTTCCTCCAGCCACCACGTTCGAGTGGCTGCCACTCACGTCGATAGTATCCACTCCAATCGCGGGTACGCCAGCGGGCTGATATATGACAACGCGCCTCTCAGCGTTGAGGTCCCTCGGTGGGTGTTACTCAGGCGTGTGCGAAGGCTCCCCTCACCCCTCCTGCACTGGTCCATGATCGCCACAGGCGATAAAGCGTTGAGCACCTGGAGTGCCTACAGCGTTTTACCATCGTGTGTGCCATGCATTCAGGTGTGATGGTCGTTTTTAGACCAAGCGGTTGTTGCGGGTTGGCGTGCGTGCGGAGGAGGGACAATGGAGTTTCGGAAACGGACTGACTTTAGCTTCCCCCCCCCACAGCAGGTTTCTCTTTGATACTGACAGCTTGGGCACCCGATCCGGTTGCCATGCCCTTTATGCAGCAGCCACAATAACCCCTGAAATATACCACCGTTTCACAGCAGCACAATTGGTGGGCGCACGACCGACCGCGCACGGCTATTTAGAGAACTACAAACTCTTTTTATTTCGTGTGGTGGAGGCGGGGATGAGTACGAAATTCACACGCACTGTACGCGCTTGTTAATGCGGCAGACAGTGAGAAGGAGAACCAACAACCACCACCTGGAAAACGCGAGGTTGAACTAACTATGCGGTACGGTGGTACGTAGCGACACACAACGGCACCTCAACAAGGACGTCATCTAATCTACGGCTGATGTTGATCGAGTGAAAAGCACGTTGGAGGCTCCCTCGCATTATCGACGTCCTGGTTGCTCCGCCCGCGACCATCCTCCCGCAATTTGAAGACCTTCGATATTAAACAGCACGAATGCCACCGAGGTTTCAATCCGGGATCGAGCTCATTGTTTCAGCAGAAGAGAGAACGGCGGTGAGAGTCGCCTTCCGAGGTATGAATTACTCCCTGTCCAGATCATGATGTCGACAACCTTACTATATCAATGTCGATGCGGAAACACTTCGATGACATTTTGTGAACCTCTGTTGTCGTTCGAGTAAGTTGGCAAACGGAGGTCCGTTTACACCTTCTGTGACCTGCTGATTTGTCAATCATCTGGAGACAGGCACCAGAATAGATGGAACGAATCCATACCAACAATGCATGGTATGCGAGAACGATTGTCGCTGGAGGGGTGGGACGCGACACCCCGAACTGCTTGCCTTATCACACTTCTATCGAACCCTAACCATGAAGTTCACTGACCATGATTGTTCAGTGATGTGCCCTGGATAAACGTCATCACAGCCTCCTGCATGTGGAAAACGGTACAGAGATCAATCACTATTGGCCACCGGAAGCACCACCAAAACAACAATGACGACGACAGCAATAACCAAGACCACCACCACACCTCGGACGTGATTCACCTTCTTCGGGAAGCCTAGCTCGGGCCGCGCGCCCTCTAAGGCCTTACGGAACAGTTTGATCAGCAGTTCCACGCCCTGTTTGTTGCTTTGCACCTTTGATTTAGGTAAGAACCAGAAATCACGTTGCTGTTGTTGTTGTTGGTGTGCTCTTCTACACTACTGTACTCCAACCCAACGGACATTGAATACCATCATCGACGTGTGCCAAATATCTCCGCAGTGTACCACGACACCCAATTTACACTCACCTGTTTCTCAACGCCCGACTGCGTATGGAGATTCTTTTGAAATTTACGTGAAGAGACGGGCGAAGAAGTGGTGGAAGGCGAGAACGACACCAAACACGAGCAAGGGATGTGTCGGGTATGACGGGAATGAGCCTAACGCGCATCCGTAGTTGGATATGGCCGCTAGAGAGAGCATATCAAGGTGCAATGTACGAAGTTTGTTTTCCCCCGTACCCTGCCATCGCGCAGAAAAAGTTCTCCTCGACGCCCACGTTACAAGTGATAGTAACAACAACGCCTGTGCTGTCCGCTCCCTTTAACATCGCGCCAGCGAAAATCACATTGCACCCCCAGGACCCTCTAGGACTGATCACGTTTTCAAGAGTGGCTCTCCAAGCAATATAGGACAAGCATTTCTCTCAGCATGAAAAGCGCGGAAAATGGTTATCTGAAAAAGCCGAACTTCTAGCTAACTCCAACCGAACGGCGATTCACGCTAGGTAACCACTTGTGCGCGAAGCAGGTTGTTCCACCAATATGTTAAGGCTTCCTTACCTGCGACTCGACGTCCGTTCCACATCCCATTTGCTCGGATCTCCACCGGCAGAACTCCTGTGACCGTTCTCATGACCAAGCGGGTACGAGTGACAGTGCCCGTGGCGTGTAGACGGCTGGGCGTGCGCGCGAAAAGTACGGTGAAAGTGAGCCCGCACAGGCACAATAATACGGGTACACCCGGCAACACAGTAACCATCCACCCCGAGGCTTACGTGTATCCTCGGGAAGATGGGTGGCCGGCCCCTTCGCGCCCGGGTCAGTATCGGGTTGGAAACCCCGAGGGCGGAAGACGTGTGTAACCCCGGGAGGGCAATCGTGTTCTACCAGCACACTTTGAGGTGGAGCGAGGGGGGTCGGCGGGACGAAAACGGCACGCATGAATTTCAGAACCTTCCAAAGAAAAGAACGGGGATAAATATGCGTGCGACTCAGCAGAATTCAGCAGAATAAAGAGGTTGGTCAACGTCCCGACGTATTGTAGCCTCCTAAACACGTGACACACCCCACTCTCCCCCCGTGGAATCGCGACATCTCGACCGGGCCGCTGGCGCCGTTATGCCTCCTCCCTATTCAACGATCGCATGTGCCGAATGCGGGGACAACACAGGTCGGAAGTACACATGAACGAACCCATCCAACACAGAATGGCTGAGAAATGAGAGCAAACCGAATGAGAAATACAGCACCCGTGTTCGAGAAGCGGAGAGATCTTGAATCTGCCCCGACGGCAATGAATTCAGCTACGTCCCCAGTAAAGGGTTTTCGAGGCCCGGTGGCTCGAACTTCAGTATCTATGTCGTGTCTCCTAACGTACCTCGGCCTCACCTGTCGGCACACGGTCGGCACCGATGAGGTGCGCCGTTGCAGCATACCTGACACGTCTGGTTGACATTCTGCAGCGTGTCGATCACGGTCAGCGCTACTCGCACCTTGGCATCGAGATGCCAGAACGACGGAGTGGTGGCGAGAGCACAAACATCAGTGTATCCAGTAGAATGCACACCTACTTTGTGTATGAAGCTCGGGTGCGGCGTTGACACTCGTTCGCTGCTAATCGTGTTCACCTCATCAGAAAAGCGTGGTTCAGAATAGACCTGCAGCATCAAATGGTCACAACGTCACAAGAACCACCAACTCACCAATATGTTTGTTTCGGCGATCTTCTTAAAATCACTCCTACGGTTCCACCGAACCGTCTCTATCTCCAGCCACCCCATTCGGCTGAGGCAGCGGCGACGAAAGAGGCTGTACAAATGCCAAGCTCGTAACGTAGTCAATTTGTCGCTGCCTCGACCCAGGATGGGCCGCAATGCGTCAATGAAATGTATCTGACAAGGGAGGTTTGGGAAGGGGACAGTGTTGCTCTCGTTTCCTTATCCTAGCCCCTGTGAGAAACGCACCAGGAACATGCATTCGACAGTCGCTCCGTCAAGGATAGCTGCAGTCAAATATTTTGCCGTCTTGCGACTAATGCCTGGTTCCATGGAGGCTACACCCGTAGAGACAACGCACGTGAGCGATACCAAACCAGCACGAGTACGCAATATCCAGTGTTGTTTTCATTGGTGGGTTCATGCGGGCGTCTGTTTACATGTAAGTTTACGTGTGGTACAAGTACTGTACGAAATTTCCTGCCGTTTCGCGTCCCCTTGACCTGGTACACACTGCTATCACGCGGGAAAGGCCTCAACGCAACCGCTTTTCTTCACGTCGAATGAAAGCTTCCCTGACAGCCAACATTTTCGGCTGTGTGGAGAAACGCATATGATGGGTGCACGGAAGGTACTTATATTGGATACTCACATTGATGCACTCGTGCTGTCGACAGCTTTCACCTCGCGACTCACTTTATCTACTTGAGGAAACCACCTCAGTGAATTCTCTGAATCCTGTCTCCAACGTTGGACGACAGTTGCCGTCACTGAGCCTCAGGTAGGCTTGGTCCTGATCGTATTAAAGTGAGGCATTGGCGGCGCGGGCGCGGGCGGGCGGGAAGATGGAGCCAAAATTGAAGGTGTTTCACCGTTGTTCGTGCCAACCTCGTGCAAAATGCAGCTACGTGTTGTCCTCCCTTCCACGCCGCTGAATATCGCCAAGCATGAAACCGATCTGTGTCATAATATAACCTTACGTACCCCGTTCACCCCGCATCACCACCGACAGTAAACAAGTGTATCATGCAAGTACCTTGGAGACCCGCAAGACGTACGCAGCAAGACCAGCCGATACCTGCGTGGTTTTGCAGATCCCCTTAATCGCTCGAAGCATTGCTGCACGTTTCACTCCACCCGCAATCATCTCCACCCCCCTGTCTCCGCCCAAGGATGCTGCTACCGCCTCCAGACCATCTCGTTGGCAGGAAGGTCTGTAGCCACGACCACCATCGTCGCCCACCCCTTGCTCAGGCTGGCCGTCTTCCTCAACGTGACCGGTCGTGCTTGATGACTTCATGTCGCGGCGGGACCAGCCTAGATTCAACACGTTCTCCACCGCCTTGCAGAGCATACGTTCGCACAGAAACGTCTCGCCGAAGCCACTGGTGCGTTGGAAAGAATCAGAAAGACATCTCCATTTAACAGGCGCGCGCCCTTTTTTTTCGGTAGTCTCAAAAAGAAAAACGCTGTATTTGAACGGCGAGGGTCATTGCCCATCTTTAGACAACCCCCGCGCACGCCGCATCAGCGACTAACTCTCGAAAGAGGCTGTGCACTATAGCCCGCGTTCTTCTCACCAGGACTCCTTTGTTGGGATCCAGACCGGCAGCAATGGCGGTCGTACCGGGAGCGCGACCCTCGGAAAACCTCCAAGGGTGGACGTATACTCGGAAGTAGGTCGAGTATGCATAAAACTGGAGCCATATGGAGATGCCGTCTACGTCATCGACGTACTCGCCGGCATAAACTTGTGCGGTGTGCTGGGCAAGTCGTGCGAAATGGTGCAGTGGTGGTTCCAGGCGGCTGATTCAAGTGAACGGCACAAGCCACAGGCTACATGTAGCACATGTGCATGAAGCTTTGAAAAAGTTCTCGGCCGAGAAGGAACTTGGTTTTCATGTCGCAGTTCATGACGGCAAAGGAATCTACATGACTGCTTCACCTTGGAAGACGCTTGCCTATACTATGGTTCATAGCTGGGTTCGAGTTGCGATGAAACGACAGCCGAGGGCGGCGCTCGTGCCGGCGCGGGCGATCGCTACCAATGCTGCCAGTGCCAGTGCTTCCAATACGGCTGCCAATGCTACCAGTGCTGTTCCTGCGGTCACTGCCTTTGGAGGAAGTCTTTCGACCCAAGGCGTTTCACTTCGCGGTCACGGCGGGCACGGCAACAGGGTAAAACAATCCTACATCAACGTAGCGAAAGCGCCCACCATACATGCTGTCTGCGAAGTCATCGACAGGTAAGGAATTGCTTGGTCGTACCCAGTTTTCTTCAGGGTGATTTGGTTCAGATTGGTTGGGAATTGGCTAACTTGGTCCCCATGTGACCCAAATTGTGAACAGGGCGAACTATCTGGCGTTTACCCTACCCTCCCCTTGCACGTTAGAACTATGGTAGTCGCATACAACCAACCGCGGTGCTGTTGTTGATGTGCCCTTACTTCGGCCCATTGGCGAAAGTATTCCAACATGCGTTGTGAATGGGAAACTATCAGGCCTAAGGCTTGGAGAAAAGCAGCGAGCTTCCGGTCCAAGGGCACGTTATAGGCAATTTGTGTGTCATAATCATACCGTTGGTCGCATCTAATTTTCATCCCCCACCCCTCTTTCGTCAAATTTGCCCTGGCTCTCATTCTCGCCGGTTCCTTCGGTTCCTTCACCACGAACCACAAACGTTAGACCGGAGTATCATCGGCAAGGGTACTTCGTCACTCCGGACGAGGACTCCGTGGCCACGAGGTGCACCCTATCCGCCCGTTTCACGCTACCCCGCCGCTCACCTTTGGGGTTGCGATGATCTACTACTCTCACTCCCGTAGGTCGAAAACGTCGGTTGAGAAACCCTTAGAGGTGTTTCTAGAGTCTGGTGAGTATCCAAGCTTGCAGGCTCGGAAGTCGTGCACAGACGAGTTCATTAAGATTTCTTCAATCGCAAGGTACCAGACCAGCACACGCGACGTTAGTAGACAAGTACACATGACGTCGGATAACACCCCCGTGTTTTGCTTGCCTACGACCCCGTGCTTGCACGACAACAAGGTTCCTGCTGATCGGCCACACGTCAAGTTTCCGCTTGGCCAATGGTGACTTGGCGGCCGAAGCGGCAGCACGGCACGCCAGCATTCACCAGGCCCTATAGCGTCATCGTCAACGAATGGCACTATTGTAGTGATGCCGGCTCTGAGGACCGGCGTTGGTACCGATTTTCGTCCCGCACCATCGACGATGTCGGCGGTGGTGGACCACAGGGCTACCAATAGCCTGCACTGCGTAGTAATCCAGCCGTAGAGATTGGCGGTAATGTGGTAGGGATGTGTATACCGTCCAAACGACACTCGGTGGAACGCATGGGCGCGAGCATTCTTCGCCTTTGCATCATCTGTGGAAACCACCCTTGTTCGGCATATGATTTGTGTTTCTGGGTACTGTAGACCGGCCTGCAATAGAACGGTTACTGAACCGTCATTGGCATAGGGACGTGCGAGTGCGTAGCGTTTTCGCGCGTGTGGACGTGTAAAGTACTGTTGTTCGGGTGCGGTGCCCCCCCTCCCCGCTGGTGCTCGAGTCTCCAAGTAATTTCTCTCCATAATTCAATAAATCGGGACTGGAGCGGGAAGATTTTTTGCTGAGTGCATGGCATGCGAAAAGGGATGATCGACAAAGTACAGTACCTGAAGTCCATGCCCTCCGAACTGGCTGCCAGTGTTACAGGAAAGGCGTGTTGTAAGGAGAAGGTCAGGCATTCCGTGTCTACAGTATGTAGTAGTAGCGTGTAGCAAGGACGGAGGCGAGAATGGACGGGTGAATTGTGTCAAGAAGGCACTTAGAGCTTTAGTAAAAATAAAGACACATGGTATCTTGTTGTCAGTATCACAGACACTCCTCAATTAATCCGGAGTTCCGAATTAAGTGGTGCAGGGCGTCGTGTACAGTAGTACGTTTGGTCCCTGGAACAGGGGGGTAACCCCGAGGGGATATCGTCGACGCAGGAAGGTTCACGTTCCATCGTGTATGATGTACACGTCCGCTCGTTGAGAGGGCTCTCTCCATCTTCGATCCAATATTCGGCGTGATCTCGGGTCGTTGCTGTCCCCGTCTTAAGTCGGAAGGCGTCAGGGCTGGTTGGTCGTTTCTCTGTCGCTAGTGGAAGGCGAGCAGCAGCACTGCAAATCTGCATTTTGGTATGTACAAGATTGAAAGCGGCGGAATCTGGAAACGGGAAGACTGTTTGTTCTGGATCTCTCCTTGTCTATCCCAACAATCATTGTAAGTACTGGGCCCTGTTTAGTGCCGGTACGTGCACAGAGCGTTCACCGGCACTAAACCGGGCACCCGGCACTATATTGAGGGCTGGCAAATCCCTCATTATTGCCGGTCTGGCACTAATGAGGTTGTGTTCGACTTATATGGTGTAGCGCCCACGTTTGCAGGGTCAACAGAGCACGAAATGGATCGACACTGCTGTTGAAGGAAGTTCCAGCGTGGGCATGGGCAGACTTTCTTTCCTGCGACATGTGTGGTTCCAACCTGTGGAGCCAACAAGTGTTTGTTGTAAAATAAGATACTACAGTAGTTTCGGGCTACAGCCTAACCAGGACTAGTCGACGGCGAAAGAAGACACGTCATGTACTCGAGTGAGCTGTGACGGCACAAACTGCCTTGGTAAAGCTCTCGTTCGTACAAAATATCACTGCATAAAACATGCTGCCGCAAATGCCGTGCAGCCGCCGCCACATCCTCCTTGGCAGTGGTGGCCATGAGGGTCTTGCGGCGTTGAGTCTGGTTGAGCGCACAGTTCACCTTCCGCACATGGCATGGTACGCCCCTGCGAAGAGCTGTTCGGGTCCGCAGTAGCACGTGTACCCTATTTCTCTGTGTGGAGTCTGTCTTCTCTGCCTGGTGTGTGTGTTTTTATTCTTAGCATCGACCGCGCAAACCGGCTGTCCAATGAAAAGACGTCAGTCTTAGTGCGGTTGAAAACACAAAAACACTTTTATCTGCCATGAATTGGGACCCCGTGAGGGGGCAGCATGGGGGAGGCTAGACTACCCTTCGGATCAAAGACAGAAACAACAGCAACAGAATACAACTGGACGCGCCTACCCAATCTATTTCCTTGAACTCTAGTTTGTTTAGGAGCACTTTCACCATTATCCTCCTTGTTTTCGCTACCATCATTATGATCCTCATTTTGACAAGAATCTCTAGGCAAGCCCTACGTTTTTTGTTTCGGGGAAGGTCATCTGGCTCAAACCCTTTGCTCTCTTCCTCTCCTCCATGTTTTCCTCCTCCATCGTCGTCTTCGTCCTCCTTTCTTCCCTTTCCCTTTTCTTCGTCTCCGTCACTCCTAAAATAATTACCCTCATTACTAACGTTGTCGCAGAGATCCCAACCGATTGGCCCTGGTGGAAGTTGGTCGATCAGTAGCCCATGACGTTTGAACACATCGCGAGTTCGTATCGACAGAAAACGAGCTAGCTCGAAGGTAAACCGTCTCCGAATCCTGTTAGTATGAAAAGCTTTCAGGCGAACTCAAAGGCTCTTTCGTCGTCGAAATTCCCCGGGCAAAAAGCTTCGTGCGCCAAGTGGTGGGCGATAGCAACGATGAGAGTCGATTGGTGCCTTTGCCAAGACCACCATTCGTCGAAAAAGCAGCAGCAAGGAAGGTAGATCTAGACGGGTTGAAAGTTCCCGCATAGTGATTTGCCTTACTTGCAGCTCGATCTTCGAGGGCGGATCCTGGCTTTTGAATCGACTTGTCGATGCTTCGACCTGCGGATGGGTTGACAATTGTTGTTACGTCTATAAGAGAATGGACTTGGTGCAGAGTTCCTCTTCCTTCTCTCCTGCGTGTAATCCTGGGGGGACTACTAAATAAATCCATCTGTATAGATAGCCCCTTTTCCCCCTACCAGTGCCTGTCTGTGCTAAAAGGGGAGGAATCCTCAACGGCGATGGGCATATGGCACTCGCGCAGTGCCTTGAGGACTACTCGAACCATCCTGTTATGGAGGAAGGTGTGTGTTTTTATTATTGGCATCGACCGCGCTAACCGTGTGTGTGTGTGTGTTCGCGCGGGATAACCGGCACTATTGGGGGTGACAGCGGCGCCGAACCGGCACTAAATCGGGCATGCCCTCAATAGTGCCTGTGTCCAGAGACCTTACCGGCACTAAACCGGGCACCTGGCACCATTCAACCGGCACTAAACAGGGCCCAGTACTGCCTGTAGTGATCTCCGCAATGATTTGTTATGCCCTCCATTGACCTTCTCTTGATTAGACAAGGGCCGGATGATCACTTGCACCACTTAGCTCCAACACTATGTCAGGCGTGCGCGTGAGGAGGAAGCCAACGTGGGAGATTTAGCGCTACTCTATGTACAATAAACGAATCATCTCAGCAACCGCCGAAATTTCAAAGAATATTCCTTTCCATTCAATCAAATTCAACCAATGTTTTGACGAGTGCTGCCCTCAACTGCTGTACATCTCTCCGCTGTGGGCAGAGTAGGAGAGGCCGTGATTGAAATAAAATAAAGAGGGGAGCCGAGGGGGATCACGCCCGAGTGCGAGGCCCATACATTCGCCTTCACACGATCGAGTACACTTCTGTCCGCCTCCCGCCCCAGCCAACTCTGGAGAGTACAGCAGTGGTGGGCTCTTCCACGAAACAACAGGTTTGCCGATAGGGACACAGGGACGATTGACTGGATGGCCTCCTCGACGGACCAAGTGGGGAGGTCCTTCCCAGGAGGGATGGCCGTGGTGGCAGATGGTACATCTGAAGAAAGAGAGTGAGTTCTCGTGTGGAAGCTCATCCGTACCTCCTCTTGTACACAGCAACAGTACACAGACATGTATGCACGCGTAGTGCATGTGATCTTTTTCAGTGCCGCTGCTGCTTGCATGCATGCTCTTGTACCTGCCTCCTGCCGCTGTGGCCTGTAGCCTGCACCGATTTTCCGCAGCAGCGAGGCGAAGACAGCACAACTGTCTCTCGTGAATCCTCGCATTTAGCTCCCCGTTGCATGCCTGCAGAGCTCGCAGCACACGCACCGCAGTACGCACAAGCCTGCGCCACGCGGAGAAACGCAAACCAATCTTCAACCACCCCATACCCTATGCGATCATGCGATGGTTCGTGTGTTTCATTCGATTTGAGAGAAGAGAGCCGATGCGAAAGAAACGCAAACCAGCGGGTGCCTCGCCGGTGGCTGCCAAAGAGGGAAGCCCGCGTTCTGACGATGTCGGCGACGACGGTTCGGACGACCAGGGAAACGATTTAGAGTATGACTACAACTCTGATTCGGATTCGGAATGCGAATGTGGAGAATGGCCGAAGGTGATTACTTTTGTGGGCTGTAAGATTTGTTCGCGTGTTTTCTCAGACCCTTCTGTTCTGGCGCTACTGCTGTAGTCTAATGGTTGAGCGCTTGCATCTGCTCGTCGGAACCACGTCAGGGTGGCGTACTGCTGCTGGTGGTGTGGCGGTTGTGACGGCTCAGAAGCGGTCCTCTTCCGGACCCCATCAATACCCACGCAGTCTAGAGCTCTTTTCCCAGAGCTCTCCGTACCTCGCACAAATGTGTACAAAGGAGGCAGGAAGAGGGTCGGATTGTGTTGTATCCAGCCCTGGAGCTGTCAAGTGTCAACGCTACCAAATAGTTGATCTCTGGCATGCAAGCAGGAGGTACGCGGGATATCACGTTGGGAAAGGGGAGCATGTCGGCAAACCTTTCAATATCTACTACCAAATATCGAACGCCCCAACAACGCTGTTGATGGGTGCATCCAGATGCACATCCCAATCTGACGTCGTATAGCTTTCATGAAATCCTCCCCCTACGCCGCAAGGGCGTTCTTTTCACCTCTGCGCTGCTGCGAAGTTGCTTCTCGACAACGGTATGATACCCAAACCGCGCTACCCCCTCGAACCCATGCTGCGCCTGCACCGCCCCGCATGCTTTCGCGCAGCATCACGCGCACGCTGATGCGGACGAGTTTATCGACGGCGTGGACGGCATTACCGCGAGGGTCCAGTTATCCTCGGTCCTGACAAATCTCTGGGTATATATCGATCCTCGGAGGCTTTCCGAGGGCCGTGCTCTTGGCACTTCTGTCGAGACCGTCGGCCTGGATCCCAGCAAAGGAGTGGTGGTAAGGACAATACGAGCGATGATTCGTACCCCTTTCACACCGCATCTGTTTCTCCAGTGCTGCGTTTTTCGAGGGACAGGGCGTCGGTTTCTGGTCTCAGTTACGAAGACCACGCTGAACTAATTTTCGCCTCCGGAACGGCCAGTTTCATTTTGGTACAGGGGCCATCGCGGGGTAGTGGCTTGGCCTCACATGTGCTATCGTAGAATCGTCAAGGGAGAAGCAGGACATCATATTCCGATGTGCCAGCTGAAGACATCGTTCACTCCGTTCGCGTCTCGACCATGCAGGTGATGCTCACCACCGACTATGGCTACACGTCATCAAGCAAGTGCCCGAAAGTATTGTGGGCAAGGCAGGTGGCACGGGCGGCGATGAACAAGCCGAAAATGGACACCTACGGAAGGTGGGGGCTACACCATCTAAACGGCTTATATTAGGACTGGTAGTTGACCTTTCTGTTGGTGTTTGTGGTGTAAAATTGTGTCTCAAACAACCCGAACTACGCTCGAAGTCAGCCTATCTGTATATCCGCAAGTGAGCTCTGCCGGGGGTGTCGGCCTTGTGTGAACCCTTGTGCGTGGCCGTACCAGATGAGTCACAGAGTTCGTTTTTCGTCTACGACTGCAAATACAGAAGCCCACCCGCCCTCGAGTCCGAATGCATTCCCCTTTACATGGGGTATAAAGAAACACTCCAGGACCCTGAATCCCGGGGCTCGCCCAGTAAACTGGAGTTACTTCGACACCAAGTCCAACGAAGACAATG
This sequence comes from Ectocarpus siliculosus, assembly GCA_000310025.1. Taxonomy (NCBI): domain Eukaryota; class Phaeophyceae; order Ectocarpales; family Ectocarpaceae; genus Ectocarpus; species Ectocarpus siliculosus. Next base: position 3,263,472 of record FN649758.1, on the reverse strand, counting down.
AATGGGGACAGTTGAATTCTCGATGTACTATGTATTCTGGAACGGGTCGTGTATGTATCATCCAACAACCATCTGCAACGACGGCGATGACCACAACAACCACCACAAACCCAATCTTTGACACCGACGACCCACCGACAGCATCGGGGAGACATTCCCGCACGAGTGGATGCTCTGCGGAAAGATACAGGCCGAGTTGACGCGAGCTTGGTCCCAAGGCATGGGGCCATCACGCACGGCCGACGAACACGTCAAGGGAGGACATCAATCCGAGCAAGGGATGGACGGCGATGTCTGCCGCGACGGCGGATCTCCCGTTCGAGAGGGTAGGGTAGCGGCGGCGACGGCGGCCGGAGAGGGGAAGGGGAAGGCGAAGAAGAAGACGGACGGGGGGGAGCTTGACAGCGCAGCAACACGTCGGGCGGTTAAGATGATTTGCGAGGCCATGGTGGTGTCGGCCGGTTTTGCTGCCTACGTTCTGCGGATCTCTAAGGTACCTTGAGAAGGGTGCTTCGGGGTAGTGCTACGAGATGATGGGAGTATCAGTGGTGTATGGACGAGGTTGCGTTACATAGCTCATGACGCCTAACTGCTACCCAGGATGTGGACAAATTTGTTCCTACAAGGTTTTAATTGAGCGCGGTAATTTCCCCTTGCAACAAAGACTTACTGAGGTCTCCCACCCCCGATACGCACCCCTGTTTCAGTACGACGAGCAAAAGGCACAGCTTTGCCTTCTCGAGGAGGAACAGCGATCGTCCCTGAAGGCAGCATTCGCGGAGTTCACTGAGCTGAAGAGGAGGTTTCCACAGGTTGACGAGGCGAGTCTCGGTTGTGAATGCGTTCAACGAAAACATTGACACGACGTACATGGAAGTACTTCCGCGACGGATTGGAACTTCTCACTTGTTGACCTGCATTTGATCCCGAACAAGCCTTTGGAGAAACGCGGTTTAGTCGGTGCCAACAGTGCACAGTTGACCACGATGCCAATCAAGTGTGACGATAGGGTTTGCGAGGTCATGAGGACAGGACACAAGAAAAGGCTCGCCGAATGCCAGCGTCAAAATCACGCTTGCTTTCCGATATTTTCAGGTGTCCGCCCGTAGGATTCGTAGGATTCGTGGAGCTTGCTTTGGCAGTAATTGCGCTAAGGGTTTATCTCGCCGGTGCTGTGTGACGAACCGTACGAAGTGCTCTGGTGTATTCGGGGTCGGCACGGCAAGTGTTTGAATGGCAACGGATATGTTCGGGCCGCAATGGCATTTGAATCGCGGTCCAGTTAGTTGCGCTCCCCTTCTCAGGGGGGAGTGAACAACCAACCGAAGGCATGACAGGTCTAAACAACTCACTTGCGGAAACGCCGTTTCGCTCTATCCAACGGTAACCCCCAACTGTCCCCCCATCATAGGCGTGTTGTTTTGACGCCGTTGCGGAACATCCCGGGTCCATCCAGCTGCAACATGACTCCGTGGTGCGCGTGGCACTGGGAGGGCTTCTGTTGGACCCGCCGCCTCAGTCGAAGGGGGAGACCGGTGATGGCCACGGTCTGTTAGACGAGTACCGTAGGGCTGAGCTGAAGAAGCTCGCCGAAACAAACCCATTGGTAAGTTGTTGTTATTGTTGTTGTCGTCATCGTTGTCGTTGCAGCTTTTCGGTTGGCGGCAACGAGTAGTTCGACGCCGACTCCCCCTTTGGGGGGGTGTTGCGGGCTCTTCTCAACCATGCACGAAATGAAACGTGCAGGCATGTGTTCATGCCCGGACCGCCAGGTTCGTGCTACTGTTCCTTGAAGGCCACTGTATTGCTTTGTGCGCCCATTCACCCTCTCTCATCCCGGCCTGCTCGATGCCAAGGTTCGTGTGGCGCTGACCGTGATCGAAAGGCTGAAGAACGTTACCGAGATCTGCCTAGTTTGCGGCGACCAAATACAGGGGCACACCGTGTCGATGCCGACCGTGTGCCACCAGGTGGGGCCGACGTGTTGGGCACGAAACTCATCATCGAATAGAGGGTCAGAAACGTGCATCGAATCGCAATCCAGGATCTGGGGAAAGTGTGCCAAGCAGGCCCAGGTTCTCTTGAACCCTACGCGCACACAACTGGGGTGGTCTGCTTTCCTCATCCAGTTTCCCGTCTGTCTGTCTGTCTGTCCGTGTGTCTGCCTGCCTGTCTGTGTCTCTCTCGCTTCCCCTGCCCTTCGTCCAACAACTATTAACGCAGCCCTTGTGCACATCGACCTCGAGCGTTTTGGAGCGCGGGAAGCGCTGGAAGTTCGAGTTTGCCCGCTTGCCCACGATGCCCCCGGAGAGGCAGCGCGTGGGGAAGAAGGTATCAACGCTTGCTGGTGTGCGCGCGGCTATCTGCCCAATACCCGTCCTTTCGATCGTCTGTTAGTCTAGAAGTGGTCCCGAGTCATCCAGATTTGATCGCCGCATATGTCGAGGGACCTCTTGGAGTGTCGCTCCTACCAATCCGCACGTTTGGTTCGGTGTTGACACCGCGTTCCCGAGTTCTACGGAATTTCCGCACTGCAGAAACCCTGGAATGTTTTTCTTGTTTTTGCTCGTTCGGGGTTGAAGGCGAGATGCGCTGGGGTGAGAAGCAAAGTGGAGGCGAAGATACCCCCGGCATGTGCAGCGTGTTGCTGCAATACACCCGCGATGGTACTCGAGCGTGCTCTTGGTAATGTCATTTCCATCCCGTCCCGTTGACTCCTTGCTATCGCTTTCGTGGTTTCGATGCAGTTCTCGCCTTGGATGCTGCCCTCACATTCATACAGTGGCGCGTCCCTGCGTTCCAAGTTCTCTAAACAGCAACCGCGTTTCGAGACGCAGTCGGACATCGTCCTTCCTGGTCCTGCGGGAGGTGTAGAAGGACAGGTGAGTGAAAACATTGGATGGACACCTCTGTACACAGTGAAGGGTTTCCTATGAAGAAAATGTTCGGCCTGTTTTGCGCTTTTTGTGACGGAAGGCAGTTCTGCCTCACTGGTTGGATGGAAGTCTACTGTCGTTGTGCGCATAGGCCAGGACAATTTTCCGTGTTTCTGTAAGGAGACGAAGACTAAAGTGAAGACTGATGACACAGCACCACCACCAACAACAATGACGGCGGCACACACGCTTTCCGAGCACTAACAGGTGTTCAACAACGGAGAGGTGGTGGAACTGTTGATCGACCTCTTCCGTAGAGCCTTGGAGGGCACACGGCCCGAGCTAGGCTTTCCAGACGCGGTGAGGATTGATATGAGCTGTTTTGGTATTGTGGTGGTTCTTGTTGCCGTCGCTGTGTTGTCGGTGTTGATGTTCGTGTGTCCGACTTGTGCTCTAGCAGCAAGAGAACCAGCGGTGGGAAGCCTGATATTTTCTGGTACCAGCCAAAGCGGTCAGCGAAGAGAGGCATGGCAGTCACCGTGGCGTACCCGCGCCATGAAGGTACAAGCTACTGTACGTGGCAAGGAAATTGTTGATTCGTCTTGCAAGGGGTGAACGCCAGGATTCTCATGGGTGCGGAACAAAATATTTTTGAAATATTTTTGATTGGCATTTGGGGAGATTTCGCAGAACTAAACTCCAGAAGGGAGTAGGTCGACAATCAAAGTCAGCGACAGGTTCACACGAGTGCCGTCGTTTGCCACGACCGGAGTTTGGGACTGGTTCGTGGTTCATGAGTTGTGCTGTGGTCGATAACATCAACCCTGAACAAATTTTGAACCCCGTAGTTGTTCGTGTGTCGTGTCATGGAGATCGTCAACATGGCCCCGCCGCCGCGTGTCATGTGTACATGCGTAGGTGTTTGGACTTCAGGGGACCGGTCGCAAGAGGGACGAGAGTGTCATCGAAAAAGTGAGGATCTCACTTATCATCCATCCGCGGAGAAGTCCTCCAAACGAGGCAGTATGCATTTACGTTTCGAGGAATATTTCGTCACTCACACTGGATCGATGAAAGAAGCCTTCGAAAACGCACCTCCAAATAATTCAGTCGATATTTTTCGAGCATGCCGAAACGTCGGAGTGAGGGTGTTAGCACGTGGGGGTATCTAGCTTGACTCGTCAGCACTGACACTACGTTTCGATGGCCCACACGAGTGGTGTAGGTGATCATGCGTGTGAGTTTAGACCTGTCGAAGGATCTAACCAGGGCCCGCAACGATTGACCGATGGATCACAGAACACCAATACATTTCGTACGTCCACGGACAACAGCAGCGTGTTTGGAGTCTTGCAGAGGCGACAGACGACGTCATTCGTCCCCGTTTTTGTTTTGTTTGAATAGCTTCAACACGATGGCACAATACTCCTATCCCTCCCCCTCTGCGTGCACCTTCCTCGCGGCGATGGAAAGAACACGCACCATTTTCAAAACAACCATCGTCATCACACCTGCCTGAAAATGCACAAAACACCCAGGTGCGCCTGGTGCTGAACGCACTGCCGTCTGTGGCAGACATGCAACGGTGCATCAGGGGGGAGGGAAGCCTTGGCAACGAGGCGAAACCAAAAGCCAGCGTCGGAGGTCTCTCTTCGCCGTCACCCCTTGGTTCGCAAGTGGGTGGTGGTGGTGGTGGTGGTGGTGGAGTTGGGGGCTCTGCTGCCGCTGTCTCTGGTGCTGATGCCTGTGGTGGTGGTGGTGGTGCTGCTGCTGCTACTACTGGTGATGGTGCTGCTGCTACTGCTGCTGGTGTCGGGGCTCGGTTTGGAGTTACGGAGGCTGTTGCTGGTGTCAGTGATGGCGAGGGGGATGGCGAGGGCGGCGACGCTGGGGCCAGGGAACCCCCTACCGGAGAGGTTTCACCGCTGAACGAGGCTTTGTCGAAGATCAAACCAGTGGCTGCTGCCTTTGCCTCTGCGGCTACTGCTACTGCTGATGGTGGTGATGATGGGGCTCGTTCTGGAGCTACGGAGGCTGTCGCTGGTGTCGTTATTGACAAAGGAGGTGGCGAGGGCAGCAACGCGGGGGAAAGGAGATCCCCTACCGGAGAGGTTTCGCCCCTGAAGGAGGCGTTGTCGAAAATCAACCCGCTGTCGTACCCCCTGCTGGAGTGGCTGCTGTCGACGTGAGTGATTGAAGTTGGAGGTGTTGTTTCTAGAGGAAAGGGGCGACCTTGCGTGCTTGCGGCGGTGTTTTTTGCAACGAAAGGGTTGTCAAATCGCCGTGTCTGGTTTCGTCGCTGCCGCATTTTTTTTACCGTTTTTCGTAAGTTTTTTTTAGTTCTGGTTCTGCGCTGCAGTCTCTTCAGCAAAATTACACTATGATCTGTTCTCGCTTGAGTGCATGGGCTTCCCGTGTGGTTATGGAAGTATTTTGCTCTCCTCAACACTTTGCACGTTGCCTTTTTCCTTTTCGCAGGGCTCATGGAGGGCAGCTGCACCTGTTGAAGGAAGCTGAAGCTATCGAGGGGATTTCATGCAAGAATCAGTTCGTGCTCACAGGTGCACAGCTCAACCCCCCTATGCATAGGAACTCCACGCTTTCTTGCTGTGCACTGTAGATTGAACCCCCTCGCTGAGTACCACAAGAGGTTCGGTGTACCGCATGTCCAGCACGTGGTGCTACTCTCCATACATTTCTGCTTGTAGCTTTCCACCCAGGTCTTCCAGAATATCTCCCCTGCCTCCACCTATCTGTCTGCCCTTCACGTTTTCTGGACGTTTTCCCAGACCTTTCCTCACGATCCATCCCAAAGCGAGTCGCAGTAGGGAGAAATTCCACCCACGGTTTGTTGTGATCACCCTCGCGAAGACCGACTCCTTCTGTCTCTCGCTGATCAGGAAATGGTTTGTTCGGGAAAATTGGTGTTGTGTGCCTGATTTGTTTAGCTGGTTCGTTGGCCAATCGAATTCCGAAAGGATAGAACACTTCTTCACAATTTTTTGCCCGTTTTTCTGTGATTGAACTCTGATTTTCCTGTCATCTGTTACCCCATAAAATGAACACTGAGCAACACGAGGCTGACATGAGACTTGTTATGCATTGATACGCTCTAATAGTGTTTCTGCTCTCAACTTGTTTTTCTGCGTGTTTCATGTGTGTTTTCGGCCATTTCGGGTTTGTTCTGTTTGCGGTGAAACAATTTTGAAGACACCTCAGAGCGAGAGGAGCGTTTTCAGGCGATGAAGCGGGAGGCCGCGGCTTCGTCGAACGGAACGGGATCATTTTTCGCCTTCCACGGCAGCGCTCCGGGCAACTGGCACGGAATCCTTCGCTTGGGCATCAAGAACATGTCCGGTACGTGTTGCATCGGCCACAGTGTTGCAGAAGACTGTGATCACGGACGTATGTTATCGATTGCGGTTAATCCTGGTCCGATATGCGAGGGTGTTATCCGTTTCTCCTATTCCTTGGAGCAGCGATGTTCTCTGTCGTGAAGGAGTACGGCATTGAGACTGCATGCGTTTTTCGATGCTGAGCTACGGATATCCTGGCATTGGCCTACAGAACTTGTTCGGGTAGACCCGTGAAAAACGATCCCTGACAACTGTAACCGCAATAAGAACGATGGTAGATAGCACGAACCAAAGAGGTCACAGCAACAACGGCATCACCACCACTCCAACTTTACGTTGGTGGTGTCGAAACCCCGTCCATGAAGTTCCCCAGAGAACATGGTCTCGAAGACATCGGGAAATGGTAACATTTGTCGTGTGAGGTTTCTCACGCAACGGATCAATAAACGTGGCATCGTCGTGCATGGCGCGGGAGTTTCGTAACGTAAGCCCTTTTTACAGAGAGTGCAGCTGTGCGAGATGGACAGGGCCTATCTAGGCACGTTTTGGTAAGAGGCTTGAGTTTTTTTTTTCTGTCTACGGGCTCCGCCTCTTTCGTTGCTGCCTCCACGCCTCTACAGTGCCAATCAGCTCGTACGAAGCACTGTTTTGAGCACGGTTGGAAACCCTTCTGCAACAGCTATATAGGGTGTGCCTCTTTGTTTCACCTACCTTTTTGTTCATGGTATGTTACACCTATTTATTTCCCGTTGTCCTCAGGCAAGAATTTCACTCTCCTTGTTTCTGCTTGACTACTCCATTAGCGTGAGCACGAACGCTATTGCCGCCACCCTCACCCTCACCCGGTTGCGCATGCATATCACCCGCTGCGTTGATCGTGTATTCGCTACTTTGTATCAGCATTAGAATTTCGCAAGCGCTACGTGCATTCATGAATCATGATTTTGGACCTGCGGGCAGAAGACATCCCCTCATACGTGCCGAGAGGACGTGCCCCCCGGACGCACGATTTCCCACGTTTCTACCCCATCGTCAACGACAGGCTCGGAGTACATGTCGAACGGGGCAACTGGCGGCCACGGCATCTACATGGGTGGAACCCTTTCTGTGTCGCTTTCGTACACGAGGGATATCACTTCGGCTCGAGCTGCGATGAGAAACTGGCTGAGCGCGGTCGAGCAGAGGGCGACCGGGCTGAGGGCGACTCCCTTTCCAGCGTCGGCGGCGATCGTGCCGACGCCAGCGGTCGTGGCTGCTGCTGCCGCCGCAACTTCTGCTGGCCGTGCAGACCCCGCATTTACTCCTACCGCTGCTGCTACTTCTGCTGCTGCTGCTGCTGCTGCTGCTGCCGCTGCTGCCGCTGCTGCCGCTGCTGCCGCTGCTCGTCTTCATGCTTGCGCTCGTGATGATACTGGTGCCGGTGGTTCCAGTACAGCTGCTCATGCTACCAGTACTACTCCTGCTGCCACTGCCTTTGGTGGAAGCCTTTCGACGCAAGGCGTTGCATTCTGCGGTAGCGGCGGGTACGGAAACCGGATGAACCAAGCTGCCGTCAACAGACCGACCCAGGCAGCAAGTGCCGGTAGTAGTTCCAGTACGGCTGTCAATGGTACGAGTGTTGCTCCTGCTGCCACGGCCTCTGTTGGAAGCCTTCCGACGCAAGCCATTGCATTTCGCGGTCGTAGCAGGTACGGAAACTGGATGGACCAATCCGCCGCCAACAGACCGACCCAGGCAGCCAGTGCCAGTGGTACCAATACGGCTGTCAATGCTGCCGGTGTTGCTCCTGCTGCCACTGCCTTTGGTGGAAGCCTTTCGACGCAAGGCGTTGCACTTCTCCGTGGCGGCGGGCACGGGAACGAGGTGAACCACTCCAGGGTCAACAGACCAACCGCCAGTGCCAGTGTCTCCAACACAGCTACCATTGCCCCCAGTGGTGCTCCTCCTGCTACCACGGCCTGGATGAACCAAGCCGCCGTCAACAGACCGACTCAAGCAGCAAATGTCAGTGGTTCCAGTACGGTTTCCAATGCTACAAGTGTTCCCACCACTGCCTTAGTTGGAAGCCTTTCGACGCAAGGCGCCGAATTTCGTGGTGGTGGCGGGCACGGGAACAGGGTGGACCCACCCGCCGTCAACAGACCGACACAGACTGCCAGTGCCCGTGGTTCAAATACGGCTGTCAATTCTACCGGTGTTGCTCCTGCTGCCACTGCCTTTGTTGGAAGCCTTTCGACTCAGGGCTTTGCATTTCGTGGTGCCGGTGGGCACGGGAATAGGGTGGACCCACCCGCCGTCAACAGACCAACACAGACTGCCAGTGCCCGTGGTTCTATTACGGCTGTCAATCCTACCGGTATTGCTCCTTCTGCCACTTCCTTTGTTGGAAGCCTTTCGACGCAAGGCGTTGCATTTCGTGGTGTCAGCGGGAACAGGAACACGGTGGACCCACCCGCCGTCAACGCGCCGCAAGCACCTGCCATCGTTGCTGTCTGCGAAGTCATTGACAGGTATGGCATTGGTTGATCGTGCAAAGGGCTTCTAATGGTAGGCTCGAGAACCATGCCAAATGGGCGAGCGGACTGCTCTGATTGGTTGACCGCTGATCAATTTGGTCCCCTAGCGACACAACCATAGTGTAGGCATGGAAAGAAGCGTATGTGGCGCTTGCTTGCCCTCTCCTCCCCCCCAGAACCAACGTTATTTCGCACGTCTTGATGAGCACTTCCCCTCGGTCCATTCACGAACGCGTTACGAACAACGCTCCTTGAAACGCTGAACTCCATGCTTGAGGTTCGGACAGCAGCATACCTCCCGCGTGCTTCCGGTCCCCGTGGCCGTTTTAGTCAACCAACCTCGTGTGTATGCTGTAGATTCCCCGAAGTCATTCGTGAAATTAGTATCTGGCTCTTCGTCTCGCCGGTTGTTTCATTACCAAATGCAGACCGGGATACAACAAGGGAAACAGGTGCTTGGTCATCCCGGACGAGAGCTGCGTAGCAACGAGGTACGCTCCATCAACTCGTCTTACGCTACCCCGCCGCCCACCTTCGAGATCTTGGTGGAATGTCACTCTTACTCCCGAACGAATCTTGATGGCGTCGGGAACTGCTGTTGAATCTAACACGTGCTTCTTAGAGTCCGACGAGTACCCAATCATGTACCGTCAGGAGGTCGTGCACGCAGAGATGTCCCGAACACAATAACCTCGCAGCCCTCTCGTCGAGTGACAACTTGGCCCCCCGTGTTTCGTTTGCCTACGGTCATCGTGCTTGCACGACAACAAGGTTCCTCCTGATCGAACCCCGCATGCCAAGTCTCCGCTTGGCCAATGGTGACTTGGCGGCCGCCGCGGCAACCCGGTACGCCAGCATTCACCCCGCCCTATAGCGTCATCGCCAACGAATGACATCCGTGATCCCGACCATGAAGGCCGGGATTGGTACCGATGTCCATGCGGCACTGTCGGCGGGCAGTGGCGGCGGTGGGCCACAGGGTAGCCAGTAATATAGTACGCTGCGTAGTAATCTAGCTGTGGACATAAGCGGGACTGTTGCGAGGTAGGGGTGCACGGCGTTAGGCGCAACGCATGTTGGCCAACGTGCCTCGACTTCCATCATCCGTGGAAACCACGATTCTTGGCATATGATTTGTGCTTTTTCGTCGATCGTCCTGGCCTGTCGGTTTGGTGTGGTTGCCTCCCCCCTGCTGACCCTCGAGCTCATGCGGAATTTTTTTCTTCGATGTTCCATTTGTCGAAGCTGGAGGTGGCAGTATTTGGCTCGGGGGCCATTGCAAGATAACGGCGTCTTAGACCGTACATGCATAATATAGTCTAAACTCGTCCAACTTGTTGCCGGTGTTGCAGGAAAGATTTGCGGGGAAGGTTAGTGTTTTACTATCTACGTTGTAGCAAGTAGGAAGAACAGCAAGGAGGGGATTGGTCAAGCGCTCATTCGGCACGCTAGAGGAGAGTCTCCGATGTCAAGGAAAGCGTTGGCAAACTTCGTTCTTTCCCCATCTGCTATTTTCATTTGAAAAGGACGTTTTGTCAATGATCAACCTATTTTAACGCGATCGATGTCTACAAGAAACACATACACGATGAAACCCGTACGCATGATCGATACGAACAGAGACGATTGGGTATCTCCTTCAAATGACTGGAAAAAAGCCATTTTTTTGGTGATCTGGGTGCCTTCCGGGGACCCCAGCTTTCACTAGCGAAGCTATAAGCGGGAATTTCGCGCACAATATTTGCACGGAAAGTAGTCTATAGATTCCTTGGGGGCCGAGATGTGCGTCCGTTCGGTTAGTTGAGGAGAGACGATGACTAAATATCTTGCTTCGCGGACAAAACTCAAACCTACCCGCTAGAACACGATCGATCCCCCCCCTCCCCCATCTCCATTAATTCCTTCACAGGGGTGGTTTTCCCTGAAAACCAGGTACTTGGTAGACAGGTCTCGACCACGAGAACGCCTCCTCAAAAGAAACGTGACTGTTGCCCGTTCGTCAAGCCTTGCGGGTCGAGGGAGAACCCGGCATGTGGGGCATAGATGCATGGATCGCGCTCAAGAACATGGCGGGGGCGGAAGGGCCCGTTGCATATTGTAGCGCCGTTGCGTAGAGCGCGGATCGGCAATAAACGGGAAGGAACGTGATTGGTCCCAAAAAGAGAAAGGTCTCACGGAGTTCTTATTCGCTGCCTCGCTGACCCTTCAGCAAGAGGTTGATAGACGCATGTCCTCTGGACCCAAGGGCCACATGTTAAGGAATGCTGTTATGGTATTTGGAGGTAGACATGTGATCGTGGTTGATCATGGTTCTTTGGCGCCGTCGGATGATAAGACGTGACGTCATGCTAGATCAGGGCTTTATGCCGAGACATGTGCCCTGCTGTTCCCGTGTGTGCGTGCAGGCGATCTATGATCGTGTGTGCGTGGGATATTGTGAGTTGGCTTGGAAAGCGATAACCAAGAGAAGAGAACAACGGAAAGCAACGACAACCTGCTACTGTGGTCGGACAAGAGAGTTCCACACAGCTCAAAGGTGATTGATTCTGAAGGAAGGGGGTCAAATACCATTCATTACACAAGCGTCGTCTGCAGGACCGTACAGTAGTCTGGATGAGATGTGGCGAGTGCTGAATGAATTCACGACCTCTAAGGTTAAGGCTGAGAATGGCGAGCAATATGCTACGCTCTCGCTTTGTGGATTATCGTTGCATTCGCAAGGCGGTAGTCGTTCTCAAGGACGTTCGACGACGCAATCGCAGCAGCCTTGGAGCTCTCAGGGAGCACGTAGCAAATCGGTCAGAGCCAATTCATGATGTGTTTTGTGTTAGCTACGATGCTTGGCCGCTGGCCACCGATGATCATTGGGAGACAGTGCATCTGTTGTTTCCAATGGTTTCAAACGTCAACTGCCCCCCCTTTGGACACCACTCCTTAGGACTAGAGCCGACCGAGCACAAGCGTTCAGCGCGAATGCTGGCCGTTGTTTAAATTGTCGCGGGTCTGGTCACTCTATCAAACACTATGAACAACCTTTCACCAATGCTAGTGGTGTACTGAACCCAGATTTAGGTGCACTGACTGATGGTGATGACACGTTTCGCCTGTGGCAAGAGCGCTTGCGGTCCTGGAGGACCAAGTCTGCGACTGCCACAACACACGGCTCACGCAACTCGAATGGCCAACAAAACCGGCGCCGTTCCCACAGACCAGCTCATAGAGTTCAATACGCAGGTAACGCTCCACACCCGCAACAATACACTCAGACGTGGCATCAACCGCCACCACCGGGCGAGCTGCAATCTAGTCCACCAGCCCAACAGCACACATTGGTAGCATACCAGCCTAATGCAGGTACTGCTCCCGCGTCTGCCACACACGCGCAACCGGCGTTACGAATCAACAGCCGACTCCCCGTGGACTCAAACCCAAATGCCCGCACTCCTGGAACGTATAATGCTGGTAGCTGAGAGCCCAACGGCGGCTTGTCGTTACTCCCCGACCTGCCGATGGCAAAACAGGGAGCAGCTAGATATGTGTCGCAGGACGCGTATAGTAGGTACGGTCGAGTGTACCACTCCCCCCGTTCCTACAACCGACTTCCCCTACAAGCGGTAGTGCCTCGGCTTCATCGGGTGCAGATGGTGTAGCCCACACTCCCGATCACGGCAGCTTCAGCGCTGTCATCAACGCATATACCCCAAGGTTAGGAACTCAAGAAGTGACCTGTCTTGAAGGCGGCTCCCCGAGTTTAAACACAGCTCGAGCAGCTTGCACACACGGCAGCTTCAGCGCTGTCGTCAGTAACATACCCCCAAGGTTACGAACTCAAGGAGTGACCTGTCTTGAAGGCGGCTCCCCGAGTTTAAACACAGCTCGAGCAGCTTGCACAACGCACGATTACACCACGTTGCCGCCCGCAAACCAGCCTGAACCATTACGTGTTGGCTACACGAATGCAAGGGTCGGTTTGAGGTGCGGGTACGGAAGGTCGGGATTGTCGAGCATGCCCAAGGGGTCCGCTCAGACGTCCTCGTGGAAGACCGTTAGGACACCTACGTTGTCGACCATACATGAAGTGTCGCCGGGTTTAGCCACCTCGAGCGATGCTTTGGACATGTCCACTGCGTACGGGTCATCGACAGCCTGCGGCGATAAAGCCGATGGAACTCGAGACGGTGATAAAAGTCACTCGCCGCACGGTGAAGCGAGTATGACAGATTGCGTTGAAAGAAATATGCGTCGATTTTCCGTGGTTTGCGATTCGCGGAGTACCAAAACTGAGCGGTCCCCAACCGCGACCACGGAGGTGCTGACAACACCGTATTCGGAGGACGCTCCGATTGCGCCCCTCGCTGAACAAACAGCGAAAAACTCGCGACCCTCGTCAAGGGAGGTCCGTCATGTTTCCAACGTGAGGGATTCTAGCGAAAGCACTACAGACTATACACCACCGGGTTGTGCTGTTGGTAGAGTGAGGACTCGGGGAAACAGACATTCCCCTCCTCCGCTAAGCTGGTAGTCGTATCTACCCTCCTCCTCCGACCGACGCCAGGTGGTCACCACCAGCGTTTGATCCGAACAAGGAGTACCGCGCACCTGACATGGTGTTGTTCTGGCAAGCCCCGTCGGTTTTCTCGCAATGGACGCCCTCCATCTTTACTGTAGATGGTTTGGAATACTCTTGTGGAGAATAATTCTTCGCGGGTGCCAAGGCTCGTCTCTTTGGCGACCATGATGCGTTCCGGCGGATTATGCGTGTTTCTGACCCGATGAAACATAAGCGTTACGGACGCCAAGTTAAAGGGTTTGACGAAGCTGTTTGGGAGCGCGAGCGTGAAAACGTGGTGCGTGTCGCTTCCTACTACAAATTTTCGCAAAATCCCGCTATGCGACAACATCTTTTGGGCACCGGCGACAAAATGCTCGTCGAAGCCCATTCGATGCCATATGGGGCATTGGACATCGCGCGGATGATCCTACTGCAATCCAACCCTCTTTATGGCGGGGCTCCACTCTGCTTGGCAAAAGCCTGCAGGTTGTTCGAGACGAGAGCACGCGCCGACGCCGACACTTCCACCACAAGTTTCGTCCGACGCTCAGCTCCGGAATACAATACATGAGGTTAACCCTGAAACGCAAGAGCGTATTTCGACGGACGCCAGTCGTATAACTGGAAGCAAATACCAACACTGCTGGATTGCTTTGACGGACTTCCCCGGCGGGGGAGTCGCAGGTTTGTATGGGCACATTCTTGGAAGCACCGCACCACACTGAACCGATTGAGCAGTGAAAAAAGCGTCCGTCTAGTCTAAGTCTTGCAGCGTTACAAGAAACGTTTTGCGTGTGACAAGAAGCGCGCGTGTGAGTACATGATACTTACACTTGGGGCCTCTTTCTTCGATGGAAAACGTGCGGTGCAATGCCGTGGTCTTTTACCGGTGTCTGTCTTCGTTCTGCTTTTCCTCCGGCTGGTACGGTCCTTGCAGCACTAGCTGCGCACTTTTCGTTAAGGCGCCACCGCTGCGTCGAGCACGCGCAACATGTTTGCCCCCCTCCCCCCCTCCCTCCCCCCCGGTGTTTGCCATCGAGGTTGGGGATTTCGTCGCTTGGCAGCGATGTTGTAAAACAAGCCGGTCACATCGTGTGTTTGGCTACCAGAATACCGTTTTTTTTTCCTTTGTTTTTTTTTTGCGGTAACCATAATGGTGGTTGAGTAGATCATGTTGTGCGGGGTCGAGAACCCTCACTGCGCGCAAGGGGGATGATCGCACCACGTTGTGTTAAATTGGTCAAACACCCTCGAGGCAGTTACACAGTGCTTACAACTGTCTCTGGAAGTGAAAGCACCAGAAAACAAATTAAGTCATACGGAGCTGTCATCCGTACGCAAGGAAGTAAGCACAAGATGCCGAACACCCTTAGCAGGGTGCAGCGCACCCTTCATGCGACTCGCCGAATACCTCACGGCGCTTCGCGCTTGGTGATGTGAGAGCCTGGTCCGGCGAGAACCCGGCGTGCTCCGTCCCGGCTTTGTGGGGATGCGAGGTCTGTTGGTAAACTCGTGGCTTCTGGGGAAAAGATGTTGTATTGATGAGACCTTGGACCAGGAGAACAGGTCAAAAGGTGGAGTGAGCAAGGGTGGGGCGAGCACCGCAGCGCCGCAGCACCACCCGTCGCTCGACCAACGGACGAAAGCAGAACACAATATCGGAACACAACGACTCAACAGGGGGCCAACGTACTTCACAACGTACCATGAATCCTCTGGTTGATGCACTATCCATAAAGAATACACTCGGGGAAATGCACCATCCACGAGGAGCATTCCTACAGAACGTTCCTTGCTGTTCTGATAATATGTGGCTACTCAGCGATCTGCAACATCGACAGTCCCTCAATTCAAACTGTCCCAATCATATTGTGCTACGTTACTCTGTCGACACACACAGCAGCAACTATCACGAACACCCTCCCTTGGGGCTGTTGTCTTCGGCCAGATCAAATATATAACAGAAAAACAACAAACCAAAATAAAACACGACTCAGACCTCTACTTCTCAGATCTCGAGCCTAGAGCAAAATTACGATGAACTTCAAAAAGATCTCTCGGCAGCGCCTTCGTCAGGATGTCCGCATGCTGTCTTTCGCTAGCGACATGACTGATTTCCAACACTCCCTCTTCTGTCAAATTCCTAAGGAAATGGTGCCTCACGTCAATGTGCTTACTGTTACACGAACTAAGTGGATTCTCAGCAAGTGCAATCGCACCCTCGTTATCCTCGCGTACCTGGATCTTACCAAGCTTCTCACTAGGCCTCAAGAACTCGAGCATTCCATTGACAAACAGAGCCTCTTTCACACCGTCACCCATCGCAACATACTCTGCTTCAGTTGTTGAAAGTGTGACACATTTCTGCGTCCTAGAAATCCAAGCAACAAGACAGTCAGCTACAAGAACTAGTGCTCCCGAAACTGATCTACGGTCAGTGGCCTTACTGGCGAAGTCTGCGTCTACGTACACCAACGTGCCTACGTCTACCATAGTGTCCTGCTTGTACTTCAAAGTTAGATGTGCCGTCTCCAGAAGATAATTCAGAATCTTCTGGGCCGCCTTCCAGTGGCTCTTCTTTGGCTCGTGAGAGTGCCTCGCCACCGCCCGCACAGCATTTGAGATGTCGGGCCTTGTCTGGTTGGCGATCCACATCAGGCTCCCCACCACCTCTCGGAACGGCACATCCCCTGCCGCCTCATCCTCCATCACGGACCTGTAATCACTTAACAGGGGAAGCAGGGATCGAGCTGGTGCGACAAACATTGAATCTCTCGAGAACACTCACTCCTGATGTAACTCTCTTGAGACATCTCAATCGTACCAGCCTTGCGGTCGCGAACGAATGCGCAACCAAGAAAGAACTTGACCTCGCCCAAATTCTTCGTGGGGGGAGAGTCACCTAGCGGTTCCACAACCATCTTGGCAAGCCTCTCAATTCCTGCATACAGAATGCCATCCACATGAATCGCAATCATACCCAACACCTCGTCTCCCATCATGAAACGAAGAACGCAGGGGTCAGACAGAGACTGTTCGAAACCAATCCTCTTCAGGTCCGACACAAGTCTCTTGTGAAATGTTCTAGATGCCTGTCTCAGTCCAAACTCTTGTCTAAACGGACTACCTTTCCTGTCATCGACTCACAGCCAGGAGGCAACTTCATGAACACCTCGTGATCCAATTCCGACTGAACAAACGCTTGCTCAATGTTAAAGTGAAGAAATTCCAAATCATACTTGCACGCCAATGCTACCAACAAACGAATCGATGCAGCATTTGCAGTAGGCGAGAAAGTCTCAAGATAATCCACACCATGCTTCTGCTTGAAGCCCTTCGCTACAAGCCTAGCCTTGGCCTTCACTATCTTGCCTGTTTCATCTGCTTTCCATTTGTAGACCCATCTAGCATCTATCACGTTACAGCCTATCGGAGCCTTTACTGCTAACGCAAACGTTCCTGCTCTTAACAAGCCTTCAAATTCTACAGACATGGCTTCGTCCCAAATCGTGGAATACTTTGATTGGCGGGCTTCTTGATAGCTACCCGGTTCTGACTCTACATCTAATTAGTACTTTCGGCAATTCCATTGCATCAGATGCTCTCTGTTCGACTAAGAGTGCCAATATTATTTCTGATGCGGAGATGGGTCCTAGAGTGGCCATGAGGCCGGGTACGCTCTGCTGATTTACTGCCCGAGTTTCCGCACGGGTTCTGCCTTCTCTGACCTCAACATTCTCATTCATAGCAGTGTTGTAACTAGCAAGCTCATGCCGCGCACGACGATTGGATGGTACGTGCGTAGCAGGGGGAAATGCCTCCGATTGTACCTCCTGCCCTCCCGGCTCAACCAACTCTTCATCCAAACCTTCCTGACTCTCCGACTCTACCTCCTGCCCTCCCGGACCCGCCGATTCTGTCTGCCCTGTCTCCGGCCCTCCCTGCCCTCCCTCATCGGAGAACTCGTCTGCTGGAGAAGACACAGGGGGAGCTGCGCTACTAGGGGAATTAATCGCGGGCGAAGATGGCATAGAGGGGGGTTGACCTACACTGCCTGCATCAACACTGCCAACCTCATCGATTGTTCCACCAGAGATATCACGTCGCAAAAGAATGTGGGGAACTCCTCTCCCTAAAAGCGGCCATACCTCAGCTTCTATATCGTCGTCACGTTCCTCCCCTCCCTGCTCTGCAACCTCTATCGGCAAGAGAGACGGTTGCGGTGGAGGGAGCTGTGACGGCAACGCTTCCCATGTCACATTCCTCGTTTCCTGAATAGTTCCAGCCCTCGTAAGTACTCTATGACAGTCACGCGGGTGGTCTCTCGAAGGACCGACATAAAAGCAAGCCTCACCCTTCGGTAGCAGCTTAGACGGACGCTGCCACCTACAGTACGCCGGTTTCAAAAACGGATACGGTCTAGCATGACTAGCTTCACCATGCCACATCTCATACGGTGACTTACTGTCGGGATTAGCGGAACAAGCTGTGTGGTTAATTGCTTCGCAAGCCCAATGCATCGCCTCAGCCCATAGTCTATCAGTCTTAGGTAATTGCACATGCCCAAACAAAACTTTTGCCTGATTACGAACAGCCATTGCCGCCGCCTCAATCAATCCCAAACCACGCTCTGCAACACCGTTGTATTGGGGACTGTAAGCCGGGGTGAACTCTTGCTTAATCAAGAGCTCGTTGCACACGGACGCAAATTCTCCTCCGACAAACTCCCCCCCATTGTCAGATCTAACAATCTCAACCAATGATGGGATACCATCAGCACGCACACTTGCAAGGAAACTCCGGAAAGCACTCGCAGCGTCTGATTCACTTTTCAGGAAATACATCCATGTCCGTCTTGTGAAATCATCCTTCACTATCATGGGGTAATGTTTACCCCCTACGGACGCAACGTCCTTCCGCCCTCCCAGGTCAACAAAAACTCTGCCCAACTTTTTGTCTGATCTGCATTTTGTTTCATGAGC
Organism: Ectocarpus siliculosus; assembly: GCA_000310025.1. NCBI lineage: Eukaryota > Phaeophyceae > Ectocarpales > Ectocarpaceae > Ectocarpus > Ectocarpus siliculosus. Next base: position 3,245,190 of record FN649758.1, on the reverse strand, counting down.
AATCCCTTTCTTGAATGCCTTCGACATCGAACATCCCGTACAAGCATGCATTTTACCGGTCAACTCGATACCTAGTCGCTTTGCAGTTGTACGAAGCAATCCCTCATGCGAATGAGCATAAATGTTATGAAACTCGTTCACATCCATCTTAGATTCATGCTTGGGGTTCGAAGGAGTGAGGGCAGTTAACACCGAACCAACAGATTTATCTTCAAGACGATACGCAGTCTTAATTAGCATGCCATCGAAGCTCTGAAAAATAGTATGTCCGTCGAAAACAGTCATCACACCATCAGGACCACCAAGCAAGGTAATTCCATGACTCACCACCAATCTGCGCTGGGAGAAAAGAGGTGATATCCCAAGTTGGGAGATTACAATACATGCTCCAACTCTACAGAAACTCAAATCAGCAGTCACAAACACCAACTCCAAGGTTCCAGACAGTGCTCTGGCTCAAGGGTAGAAAGTGATCTTTCAACACTCGAAATGCCTTGCTGGGGAAACCTGCATGCCTAGCCATGGTTTTGAGAGAGTTCTTCAAACAGTCGAACAAAATCCACCTTGATATCTCAGTCTGGCACAGCACACCCATGTATGTTGTATCCTTTCTCTACCCAGGGGGTCAGATCGAATTCAATGCTTGCAATCGAAATCTCTACATGTAGCACAGAAACAAAAGCCTCATACAGATTATTGTTGTGGGCACTCAGTAGAAACAATTGTGACCACGACGGATATGACACGTCCGTCCCGTCAAAAACAGAAGCTTTGGGAACTTTGAAAAGGACTCCTACCCAAGTTTTCTCCTGTGTTATTAATGCCGACCCCAGGAATATATGTGTTTCCACTGGCGACACATCCCCACCACTCACTCGATGGAGTAGATGGGGGCGGAATGGAAGACTGGCTACCTAAAGCCCCACTAACCATTCCCGGAATGGAAGACTGACTACCTAAAGTCCCACTAACCATTCCCGAACCGAAAGACTGGCTACTACCCGAAGCCCCACTAACAGTTCCAATCGAACCAAAGCTTGCAGCACCAGCAGAGGGACGATTTACAGCAGATGCATGAGGGTTCAAGTCTGAGTCTAGAAGACTACTACTCCCAACTCTCACGCTGGACATGCCAAGGACTTGGGCACTGCTGCCCTTACCTCCCGCAGTCCTGCCAGTAGCATCTACAGGATGCCAACCGGCGTCGGTTCCGCCGCTGGCTC
>FN649758.1:3213164-3226359 GCA_000310025.1 Ectocarpus siliculosus | reverse complement strand
TTCCGCGATTGGGCTCATTTTTTTTTTCAGGTCGGTCGGGCCTGACGGGGAACCCCTATCGGACGCGGAGCTGGAGTGGGCGGTGCTGTGTCTCGAGGAAGCCGAGGAGCGCATGTCGGCCATGTATTTCTCCACAGCGGCGGGCATTCTCGAGGGCGTGCTGGGAAGGTGGGTTCGGTTTCTCGACGCTGCTCCCGTGTTTTTTTTTATGTTCCTGACACCTACAGTATGATTCCGAGTCAACGGACGTGTTTTCCTACTGCTTGAGTAGACTTCCTTGACTTCATTCGGGAGGAAATTAAAAAACAAGAGGTAATAACAAAGATGTCGGTGAAGGACGGGGCCAGAAGGGCGGGGACCCTTGGGCAATGGATTGCGCACCTGGACTGGTCTTTCGTTGCTGGGGTTCCAGAGGCGAGCAGTGTCTCGAATGGTTCCCTCAGTGGGCGTGAAGGGATTTGTTGTGCGGATGTACCGGCGCTGGGGCGCTTGGCTTGATCGATAGCATGTTCAGCAGCCGCCATCGCTCGGGACAACGGGGATGCTTTGGCGGGTCTGCGGGAGGTGCGGAACCGCAATGCGCAGCAAATAGAATCGGGTTGTTCGGAGTGCTTCGAAAACCGTTCGTCACACACCGTATGGGGACATGTCGTGCATCTGAAGAGCGTATTTGGTTAGCAAGGTTTTTGTTGGTTGGGGGCGGGGGGCGGACTTTTTCTTGGACTGGCTTGCCGACGCGCTCCCCAACGCGCTCCATCCCGTCCAACCATCGGCGCTCTCATCCGCTTCGTTTGCTCTGCCCGGTGCCCCCCCGTCCGAACTCAACCCTTGCCCCGTCCGGCAGATGCCCTGGTCTGACCCTCGCGTACTACCGGCTGGCGTTGTGTGTCCTGGCCGCGAGGGGCGAGCATGGCTCGAGCCAGGCGAAGCTATTGCTCGACTGCGCCATGTCTCTGGAGGGCGTGGAGAACCGACACCTCAGCGCCGGCGTTGACCTAGTGCTGAGAATACTCCGGTAGGACCTGGTCTGTTGCATTTTTTGCATACAATATGCCCATTTGGGGGGGGGGTTGTGCTCGTCCAGGCAGCGGGGTGGCAGCTCGATGTTTTTTTCTTTCATGGTTCAGTCACGGTCTCCAGAGAGAAGACCGGAAGGAGGAGGAGCGTGATTTCGCTTGGCTTGTGTTGGCGACTGGGTGTGCGTGTGTGTGATTTTCCGGCGGTGGCACAACAATGGGCCCGGGTGTACGCTCGCCTGCTGCTGTTGTGCCATGCCCGTAAGCTTGCGGTTTGACGATACCATCGCTCTGTACCGATGCCACGACATGGCGACCGTTGACTCCCCGGCACCGCGGAGGAATCGATGAAACCTTGGGGATGGTCAAACGGGGGGTGTATTGCCGGACGGGGAATCAGTCGCCCCTCCTGCATCTCTCTGCTCCTCGAACATTTTCTTCGTCTTGTCTTATCAAACGGAACAACAGCAAGCACAAGGAACAAATTGAAATTACTGGAGGAAAACCGAGCCGGAAGCAATGCTCGACGTGAACGGTTTGTTTTGCCGCGAAGCGCGTCAGTCCGTTGCGCACGATTCGCCTCCAGTACTTCCGTTTTTTGTTGTCAGGCGTCCGAATCACAGCCCCCGCTTTCTCCCCCACGTTTCCTCGCTGTGGTGCCCGTTGGCTTTGCTTTCGTATTGGCCATTTTTGTGCGCTGTTTCGGAATGCACGGGGCCGCTTGAACCGACGATTCACCCTGCCGGCGGCAAGAAATGACGCTATTCCGGAGTCCTACTGGTCGGTGAGTTTTTCTTAACGGGATGTGTTGCTGGCGGGTCGTGCATTAAAACCCCGGGCAAAGTAGATGTACTTGGTAGTGTAAATGTGTACCAATGCCCCGGTTCTATCGAGCGTTGGAGATGGCGTTTGCCTGCAGCAGTCAGCCTCTGTGGTGCGTTCGGACCCGAAATTGGGCGTGCTTGTGCCGACCCTCCGGGTTGGTGCTTGGCATGGAGCGAGCGCTCTGTAGGGATGGCGCCTGTAGTCGAGCGCAAGCGCAAGCAGTCGAGTCTCCGGACGCAAGGAGCGAACGCGCTTAACCCCTTGTTGCGTTTCGCACTGGGGGAGCAGCCTGGACGTGTTCGCTGCAGAGACACCCACGGGAAACAAACGCGTCACACTTCCACACAGAATAGGACCCCCGCGCTCCCTTGCCCCCTGCGCGTGTGATGGTTGATTCAGGAGGACTACCCGAGATCCCTCGGCGACCTACGCGCACTAGAAGCGGCTCTCGACCACCTGGCGTGAAAGCCGCTGTCAGGAAACGTCAGTCACGCGGGAAACAGAACAACCCGTCGGACATTTTCTGGTGTATGTGTAGCCGTGTGACCAAGCGATGGTTGCTCGGTGTTGAAGTTGATTGCTCGGGAGCAGGAGGAAGAGGGGACAGAGTTTGCACCCTGCATATGCGTACCAGAGGTTGGTTGATGTGGCGTATTTTGTACGTTTTTTTAGTCTTCCAGCGATTCGTCTACCACTTGGTGCCGAGTTTATTTTTTTTTAGAAGAGTAGTCACCAGTCAACCGTGGAGAGAGAGCGATCGGACACCCACGTCGTATGCATAGATAACCGGAAAGGCATCTACAGCAGTACCGTACCCCAGAGTACCGCACTAAGCCTTCACGGGTAGGACGGGGGCGGGGGGCGGGGAGCGGTCTAGGTCTGAAGGATTTTTATCCCCCAAAAGGCGACTCTGCGCCAGAGAATTCTGGGGGAAGAGACAAACAGAGGAAGAGTAGGCTTATGAAGAAGATGAGCGAAAGTGCGTAGATGCAGCGTATGTTTGTGCACGTCCTTACTCGTTGTATTTTACTTTGGTAGAGGGCATCCGTTGTAAGTATGCATAAAGGAGGTACATATGCATTTGTTGTTGTTGTTGTTGTTGTCTTCACATAAAAACCGTTCCGATCTCTCTCTACCCAGTACCTTCATTTGTCCGTACTGATCCAACACTTGACGCGTAGTCTAGACTCAAAGACCTTGCTACACAGATTTTTTTTTTTCTCGCCCCAACCTTTCACCCCATGCCATGGAGTAGGCGCCAGTCAATCAATGTGCTTGCAGCTTGTTTGACTTGCTTACCAAAATGCCAGGGTCTACACAAACTTATGATCGTACGGCGAGTACAACATTCATTCAGTCTTACACACGCACACGCACGAATGCGTGAAGGGAGCTTGAAGATTTTAGCAGCAAAACGAAATTAATTGGGTTATGCATAGACTATGCTACTCTGCATAATACGTATTTATGACGCAGTGCATAGAAACATGTTGCTGTATAGCAAGCAAGCAGTGTAGAGGAGTTTGTTTTGTTCCGGGGGTCGTCGGCAATAATAGCACACCCCGGCCGTCGTGTTTAGTAGTAGTAGTGCATGCATGCAATGAGTAATGTAAAAATACCCACTACGTAGTAGTAAGTCATGTATGTATGCATAACGTGCGTCTCCCTACAGCGAGCGCCGCACACCACACACCACACACCACATCTTCTAGCTACACGCGACCGACCACTGCATGTAGATTTTTGTCGTCGGACACTACTAGTCTACATAGTCGGTCGCCCCGGTGGTCTAGTTATTGGTATCCTCGAAACCTCCTAGATAGAGGTCAGGTCAGGGGTTCGAATCCCGGCGTAAGCGAGCTTGTCTTGCAAAGTGAGTTTTTCTCTCGCTTCCGCTTCTGGAGTGGATAGCGCTAGTTCGTGTGTACACAGAGGGAAGAGAGTGCTGAACTCTTCTCCCATTAAAAATCGAAGGCAATAACCGCAGGAGGGGAGGGGAGAGAGGGGCTCTTCTGTGTGACCACGAGTTATTATTGGAGTAAACGGCACTAGTGCTGTGAGCGCTGGTTTGAAGACTCGATTTGAAGTGAAGACTCCCCCCCCAAAAAAAAGTCTACAAATGCATAGTATTACGTTGCTGAAAAGTTGCGGTGAGCAGAGAAGATCTACGGATGGTTCAAAGAGGAGAATCTTCTACATTTTATAATTACGTTGTTGTGTTTCGCATGCATATGCATCGTATATAGTGTCTCCAGCGGGATCTGCTTGTATAGTACAGCAGTAGCAGTGCTGATGATGGCGAGGGTCATCATCGAACACACTCCTTGGTACTTTTCGGACAGAATAGCGTTCATGTCATTCGCCAGCAGGCAGATCTACACTCTCTGGTGAAACCTTTCCAAGTGTTCTCATCAAACGGAGCAGCCTGCAACCTACACAACGTGCCAACGCAGACCCTCCAACCAATGTACATTACTATGGGTGCGGACTGCGGACGCACGACCCATCCATGCGAAGCACCCACAACCCACAACAACACTACATACTGTTGTATGTTACCTTACCGTAAGTGGACAGATTAACGGCCGAAGGGTCTCAGGGAATCCTGGAACAGGCGGAAGTCAGATTACACACACCGCATGTATATGAAGATCCGGGAAAGCTCGTTGTGGACAGACATCCCGAATTTTAGCTGCTGGGAAGGATGGGGGTATGCGTAAGGTGCAGATTGAACGATCCACGGTGTGCTGCCACGTCTCTCTGTCTTCCAGCAACCTTCATTGGTGTCCGCTTGCATGAGAAGCTCGCCAGCATCTCCTCCTTGTTTGGGGTGGTGGCGTGCGGCGTCTGCTGTCGTCAAGAAGAAAATAATCCGGAACCCGCCCAATTCCGTTCAGCTCCTACAAGGCAGGTGTGATCTCGGTGAATTGCCACTGGCGTTTTGTACCGATAGAACCTCAAAATCACTAGGATACAGAGGAGCGCGGACTATTTTTACCCGCCCAGGTATTTACTGGCATACAAGTGTTGTTCTTTTCCCACTTGAAGCTGTGTGCCAATACAAAAAGCATATATATTAAGAAAAAAAAAAGTAGGTTCATGTAAAGAGTAAATCGCCGCAGGCCACGCCCTGTCTGTCGCAACCCCCCTGTTGCGAACGTCCTTCTTTTTCCATCAAACAACACCACGCACTCCTCGCACGACTGCCGCTGAAGGGCCACACCTACACCACCAGCTGCTACTGCTCTCCTTCCTCATCATCATCACTCCGGACCGCAAACCAAGCAAGGGAAGGGGAGAGTGCGCGTACGTCCACGCTGCTGCTGCTACCGCTGGTCTCCTCCAGGATCCAAACCAAGGCCTCTGCGCAACGCGGTCTCTCCATCCTCTTGGAGGAAAGAGACGGATCCGCGTTTTGGTCGGCAGTAGAGAGAGATTACGAAAGTGGAGATGCAGCAGGAGGATTGGGCTGCTGGCAACAACAACAACAACAACACCAACGCTCCTGCCGCTGCCGTTATGGTCCGTGCGCAACACCAGAAGCAACAGACAGACGAGAACTTGTCCCCTGCCCTGCTCGGGCTGCACGGCCAGCGCATCATGATGCCCGGCGCGGACTCGGAGCCAGCGCGGGTTGCTGGCGGAAACAACAAGCATAAGCACCAATCGTGCAACAACAACAACAACAGCGACTCGTCATCCGGCAATGGAGATCTCAACAACAAGGTCGAGCCTCTCATCGTGTTCGACTGGGACGACACCATGCTCACGTCCTCCTGGATCCAGGTCAACGACCTCCTGCAGGCTGGCTCCTATGACGAGCTTCCCCTGGAGGTCAGGCGGGATCTGGCGCAGCTCGAGCGCAGGTGAGAGAGAGAGCTTTTTGGCTCTCCTGGCGTGCGTTGTTGTTGGTCTTTTGAAGATACCGCGTGCCGTCGCGCGGGAGCAGCACGCACGACCTTTCTAGACAGAGCAACTGCAAAGATCACGGCAGCAGCACAAGGCAGCAGCGATTGTGCCGTCCGTGTGCACAGATCACGCCTCCCTCCTTCCTGTCGGTTGCTATCTCGGGAGCACAGCAGCAGCAGTGAGTGCATCCTACCGCGAGAGCACGAAAGAGCCAAACGAAGTGGAGACCGACTTCGACGGACCAAACGGTTGTACACATGCTGATGCATACACAACACAAGACAAAAATTTGATTCTCTTGTGTGCGAGGTATGATAGAACTACTGATGCTGTAGCTCCGCGACGCGCAAAGCATTGCTTGGCTGGCTGGTGCTGCTCCGCAGCATGACATCTCTGCTGAGAATATTCCAACCACACGGCCAGTAGCATAATCGCAAACGCCAAAGAGCGCACGCGAGGAGAAAAGAGACGCTGCTGCTGCAAAAAAGGGATTTTTCCAAGTGTGTTGCGATCTCCACCCGCCGCCCACCGGTTATTGCCACTCTCAAATCAAGTGGTACACATGCTGATGCATACACAACACAAGACAAAAATTTGATTCTCTTGTGTGCGAGGTATGATAGAACTACTGATGCTGTAGCTCCGCGACGCGCAAAGCATTGCTTGGCTGGCTGGTGCTGCTCCGCAGCATGACATCTCTGCTGAGAATATTCCAACCACACGGCCAGTAGCATAATCGCAAACGCCAAAGAGCGCACGCGAGGAGAAAAGAGACGCTGCTGCTGCAAAAAAGGGATTTTTCCAAGTGTGTTGCGATCTCCACCCGCCGCCCACCGGTTATTGCCACTCTCAAATCAAGTGTTTAATTGTCTTGGGTTTAGACCACATGTGAGACACAGAGATGCAGAGATTTTTTCAAAATATCATCGTCTAAGTTCGACCGTCTCTGTCAGCACTTGAAGACGGTCACGCCTTGTTGTACTAGAAGGCGTCTCGTTTGTCTCTAACTCACTCCCTTCTTGACCATCTATCTATCTATGCCCGCCTGGGATCGTCAAACGGCCGAGAGAGAGGGGTGGTTGATATACACATCCGCGAGTACAACCCCTGTGCAGTTGGTTTCGCGCGCGACTACTTCTTTCTGTATACTCCTACGTACTACTATAACACCCGCGAAAAAATCTCTTATTTCTGGTGTCTGGTCAGCCCAGCCCCCCTGTGCGCTTGATCTTCGCGCGACGACGGAATCTGTATTTTTTTCGAATATCGGCACGTGTGTGTGTGTGTGGTGTGTGTGCTACCCAGAGGGCGTGAACTCTTCGTGTCGACGACATCGTTCCCTCCAAGATTTTGATAAGGGCCCAGCCATCTAGCGTCGTCGCGCATCGCTCTCAGGGCAAGGACAATGCGGGCAGTTACAAAAGTTTCAATAGTCGTTCAATAATAAACGACGACGGCGGCGCCTGTGCAACAACATGATGAATTTTGCAAAGGTGTGGACACCTGCGGGTTGCACAATACGCACCTGGGACAATGCCCAACATCCAGCAGCCCCCCTGTTGCCTGTCGATAAATAAATGCCGACAGAGAGACATGTAAAATAGGTCACGCGTGGTTGCTCAACAACAACAACAGCGTTGGGCTTCACAGCATCAGTTCTAGACTGAAACATCTACAGCAGCAGCAGCAGCAGCAGTCCCTTACAATACGTAAGACTTCTTGGCAACGAGACGTGACTACACAGACACATAACAGCAGTTCACCCCTCCGAAAAACAACGTAAAGGGCCACGCACGCACGCATTCATTCGCATGATCGTAGTAACGGCGTCTAATGTATTTCCGAACGAACGATATTTTTATTTGTCTTGTGTTTGCCGACCTTTGGCGGGGTTGCAGAGAGAGGAGAGAGTTTCATCAGTCGTGCGTGGCACTCTTGTTACTTTTTTACTGGCGGTCGGTGTGCAAAATAGCATGTCGAGTGCAGAGTGTTTCATCCTAGTCTAACACGGCGCAAGCAAAAGCATTTTTTCCCCACCAATACAACAACGGCCCACTGAAGAACTAAATCTGCTTCTGTTGCTGTTGCTGTGACTTCAGTAGTTAGTTACAACAGCTAGCTGTGGTTGTAGAGAGTAGCCGTTGAGGCAAGATTTCAAAATTGCTGTCAATCCTGTATTCGAAAATAAACGGGATTCTTCAATCAATGTGGTTTGTATGTAGTCGAGATGCTCTCTCAGCAGGGGCGCGCAAAATTGATGTCGGCGTCGTTTCCGTTGGATTGGTTTTTTGCGTTTTTTGTTGCGTGGGAGGCCGGCCCTTGTTGAACCCGCGGGAAGGAAGGGTGTGTCCTTTTGACGATGCGTCTGGGAGTGGAGATTGTTAGCGAAGAGAGGTGGTGAAATATTTTACGGGCAGAGAGAGAGAGAGAGGTGGCTTCAACGGTAGGTATGTTTGTAGCGTACACAGTAATGATACAGTAAAAAAAGAAGAAAAAAAATGATGTTCGTCCTTGAAATTGTTCTACGATGTATACCCGTACAGCAGTACCTACCTCCTGTGGTTTGTTTCCATTTTTTTCTTCATCCACCAGAAAAAAATAAACTAAAGCTCTTTTCTCCTTTTTTCGCCAAACAAACACCGCCGTCCGCGGCGTGACAGCGTGGTCAAGTGCTTGAAGAACGCTCGCCGTCTGGGCACGGTGATTATTATCACGAACGCCGAATCGGGATGGGTGGAGGTGAGAGAAATAGATGGCATGGGCGGGTGCGGTTATAGGTTGGTGGTGGCAAATTTTGTAACAGCAGGAGGCGCGGAGAAAAGAAGAACATCCAGAACGAAGGGTCGCGAGATTCTTGTCTCTCATCATGCACCTTAACACATCCAACCGTCTCGTTTGACGTATGTATGCATGTGTCGCTGCATATCCTACAGATGCCAAGCTTTCAAGTCAGCTTGGTCGACTCAAATAGACAAATTAGGCGTTGCATGGGGCACGTTCGTTGTTGTGGAGTATGGGTTTCGTAGTTTTGCTACTGAGGCTTGGAGACTTTGGTGTTTTGCCAAGAAAGAGACGACTGACGGACGAAGGGACACCCCAAGCAAGTTCGCTCGCTCGTTCGCTCGCGTGTCATGAATCGTCGGTGTTTGGCCGCCGCCGTTTTCTGACGGCGCCAGTCCGTTGCGTTCCCGGTGGTCGGTGATCGAAGAGGGAACGAATGAATTTGTGACTGCCGAGAAATTATTCGTTCCGCCAACGCAGAAACGCTCACGCCTCTCCTCTAGAGTTGAACATACGCGCTTTTCCTTGCATATGCATACGTACGTGCTCTTTTCGTATCGCAACAACACAACCAGCTTACAAGTAGTACTTCAATAAAGACGGCCGACTCATCACGAGAGTGATCTCCCATAGTACTCTTACGAAACCATGTGAGTGCATCACTTTTGACCCCAAGTACTACTGTTTCGTGTGTGTATTGTCTTGGTGTGTGCAGTTGAGCGCCGCCCGGTTCTTCGTGAACGTCCTGCCTCTCCTCGAGGGCGTGCCGGTCATCAGCGCCCGCTCGCTGTTCGAGTCGCAGTTTCCGGGTTCTCCTCTGTGCTGGAAGGTGCGCATGAGTCGCTGGTTATTCATGCTGCTGTTGGTGTATGGGTTGAAGGTAATATTGCGGAGGATGTTGGGCGTCTTGACGACGATTTTCAGGCTGGATTCACCACGAACGAGCCTCGTGCGTTGTTGTTGTTGCTGCTCGCGTTTAACCCCATCGCTCATTGTTTCCCCCGCCTTGCCCCTGCCCGTCCTCCCATCGAAAAATACCGACTCCGGCAAAAACAATATTGACAACGATGACGACCACCACAATCTCCGACCTCAACGTTAAACGACACCGATGGACGTACGCGCGACAACGACAGTCGGCGGCATTCGCGTACATGATGCACGACCACTTCCTCGAGCGCCCGCAGTGGATGCAGAAGAAGGTGGTGAGCATCGGAGACTCGAACGAGGAGAAGGTGGCCATGCGCATCGCCTCCGGCCAGCACGGCACGATGGCGGCCAAGTCGGTCAAGTTCATCACCGGCCCGGACCCTGAGGCCCTCGCTTGCCAGCTAGACTTCGTCACGTGAGTCCGTTGTGTGTTTTGGTCATTCGCTGTCGGTGGTATGTCGTGGTGGCGACCTGGTTCGGATTTGTGTACGGTTGTCCCAACCGGTATCGAAGCTTGGGCGTGATGGCTGACGGCCGTAGGCAGACGCATTTAGCAACATGTCCGCGTGTAGGTGTAGAAATCGTCCCTCCACCGCCACCGAACAAACCGTCCTTGGTATAGTCTAGCTATGTATCCAGTTCCAGCTTAGGTTCTGGACTCAAAAAGAGTTACATACATGGCTTGGCTTTTAATGACAACGTTTTTTGCTGTCGTCACCCCTCAACATGTTTTCTCGAAAGTAAACCCATTGTCCCTGCAACTCTCGTCGCCATGCCCTGTTTTTTTTTCTTCCAGGAAGCACCTGGCATCGGTCCTCTCGAGCAACAGCGACGTGGACATCGTCCTCGACGCGTCCATGATCCACGGGTCCTACTCCCTCCCCCTGCACTCCCGCGGAGTCTACGACGACCTTCACCAGCAGCAGCCCCAGCAGCAGCACCAACAGCTCCCGCTTGCGGCAAGCCCGCGCCCCTCCTGCTCCTCCCCCTCGTCCTCTTCGTCGACGTCTTCGTCTTCGTCGTACGGCGCCCCCGCAGCAGCAACCAACCCCTGCTGCACTGCTTCTGCTAGCACCGCCACGCGTGCTCAGTCGCCCAGTGCCGCAACAGCCTTCTCTACGCCATCATCATCATCATCACCATCTACGGTGTCGTCTTCGTCCACGACGTTCGGCTCTACGCGTGGCGCCTGCGGCGGCGGCGTCGTCGCTGTCGCCGGCAGGGGGCGCAGCAGCAGCATGGGCAACGGCTGTGACCGTGTCGAGAGGCCTACCGCAAGAAGCTCTTCATCTTCTTTCCGGCGAGACCCTTCCTCATCTCGCCAGCAGTACCTGGCCCTCAAGAGACGTGCGTCTTCTAGCCCCATCCCCATCCCCCCCGCCGCCAACGCCAACGCCAACGCCGGGGGGCACCACGGAAGAGGCAGAGGAGGAAGTGCTACCGGGGGGGGGGGGACACCACGATCGGTCGAGGGCGGGGGCGACTGCGTCCAGCCCTTCCCCCCGTCCCAGCCTGAAGATGTCGGCGGGCCCCTATCCTCCGCCCCCTCGTCCTCCTCGTCGTGCGCTTGGGCGACAATGACGCCGCCGTCCGCGAACGGCAGCAGCAGCGGCGAGGGCGAAGCGATCATGGCACCGGCGGGGGCGCGGTTCTACCGGGGGCGAGCGCGCAACGGAGGCGGCGGGGGCCGCGGAGCGGAGGGGAGGAGCGCGTACGGCGGCGGCTTTCCCTGCCAGGTGGACGGCGGCAGCCGCCCCCGCGGTCGGGGGGGCGATGGTGGTGGTGGTGTAGTTGGCAGGAGGATCAAGGGCGTCAAGTCCGGGGAGGGTTCCGCGGTGGCGGGGGCGGGGACGAAGGCGGCCGTGGCAGTGGCAGTGGCCTCGGAGAAGGGCAAGGCGGCGGGGGACAGCGGCTGCGTGTTTGGTGTCGTCGAGGCGGTGGGCGGCTGCCTAGCCCCCGATGCCGGGGCCGAGTGAGGGCGCTTGGTTGGGAGTCTAGAGCAACGGCGAGGCAGCGCGGCGGCGGACACGAGAGGCCCGTACCGGTATCATTGCCGTACGTCGACCCCGACCTACATACCCGACGCGTGAAAACACCCCCCTCGCCCGGGAGTTCCAACGAAGTGGTAGTGCTTGCTGGCCGCAGCAGGGAGGGAGGGAGGAGTCTTCTTCTTCTTCTTCTTCTTCTTCTTCTCTTCTTCTTCCTCGGCGTGACAACAGTAGCGCCAACATTCGGCTGGGGAGGTGGGTGGGTGGTGAAGTGGTGTGTAGTTAGCTGCCGACTGCCGACAGGGCAAGGAACATGGCGGTGGGATCACGAACGGCTCGCGCGCGCGCGGCCGGAGTCGCGGCATCTGACCGTAGGGTGGCGAGCTGGCTGGCTGGGGTCACCGCGTGAGGAAGGAAGGACTGAACACAATATTAGTAAAGTACAAATATGAAACGTTTTTTTTACTATTTTTTTTGCTTGTCGATTGAATGTTTGTCGACGTTTTAGACCTCTTCGTTTACAGTGTTTTTTTGGGGCGTGAGTATCCGGTATGCTTGCGGCAGCCGCGGCGGCGTCTAAGTACCGACCATGTAACCATGTAGAAGCAGTTTCCATCGAGGTTTGGTTTGCTTGTTGTACAATGCGCTTTTTTTATCGGTTTGGATTTTTTTTGTCTCTGCTAGGAGGGAGAAGAAACGGTCTGGAAATTGCTTGTTTTCGGTGAGTGGGAAGGAAATGAGACTTGTATCGCAGCAGCGACAAAGCGGAGACATATTTTGATACGGGACACAAACGCTAGCTGTAAGGACCGGCGAATTCCTTTCCGAGAGTTTCCCACAAATGGTCCACCTACTTGACATCATTCGGGATTATACGTGGCGAGGCTGGCAACGTCTGTGTGACACCTGACCTGGTGGCTGTTGTGTTTTTTTCTTTACTGCGATGGCTGTCAGCTTCGTAAGGGTTGCACGTTCTCAGTTTGTTTCTACCTCTTTACGGCTTGGGAAGTCTTACGGGTGGTTTCCCTCGCACATACCGCGCGACAAGAGGCCCGCGGGGAGGGTTTGGCAAGTACGTCGGTATAGTAGTCTTCCATGCACACAAAAGCCCAGGCGCGGTGTGCGCGGGAGTGGTGGGAAACGTGTCATGGCACTTGGAAGTCATTAGCATAGTCTTATCTCTTTGACCCCCACCCCCCACGGTGCCATCGCGTCCACGAGCGCGCGGCTAGCTGTTGCGGGTGTGCTGAGAGTCAAGAATGCCGGAGGAGAGTGAGAGGAGATGGCAAGCACGTTGGTTCTGTTTCAACTTACGTTCTCTGGCGGGAGGGTGTTTTGAGGTGTGAGGGAGAGGGGGTACGCAGACCTTCGGCGGGAGCGGGGGCACAGTAGCTCCAGGCCCGACGGGAGGCGGGAGGGCGGGGATTAGGCCGACAGAACAAGCGCGGGGTGTTTGCATGAGCGCTTTCACTGCTCAATCACGTGCCCTCTGGCTGCTTGTGTGTGATGTGTCATTCCTCCTACATGGTTTATTTGATTTTTGTTTTTGGCTGTGCGAGCGGGGCCGGAGAGAATCAACGATTAAAAAAAAATGGTGGGGGAAAGAGGAGGAAGAGTACGGGGTGGTGGTAGTGCGATGGGTTAAGTTGAGGGGGGGGGGGGGGATTGTCATGTCCTTACAAAGTAGGTTTCTCGCCCCTAAGAACGAGAAGCCAAATTTTTCGCGATTTTTTGGGTCGCCTTGTA
>FN649758.1:3189661-3200616 GCA_000310025.1 Ectocarpus siliculosus | reverse complement strand
CCCCCCCCCCCCCCCCCCCCCCCGGTATCCAACACACACATGTTCGTACGACCGGTCAACAATTCCCGTCTTCACAGAAAGGGAGGTTCCACACAGATACATACTAGATGTATTCACCTCCTGCCCAGACACGAAACTTCCGCTGGGGGCCTCGACAACCGCAGTGCCGTCGACGGCGTCGCCGTAGTGGTTGTCGTCGCAGCTGTTCCCCCTCTGCTCCGGGCAGAATAGCTCCGGACAGACGTCCATCACCGCCGGCAGCATGAAGGCGTGCAGGCTTGCCAACCTGATGATGATGACGTGTGTAGTGCCGTAGGCATTGTTGTCGTTGTCGTTGTTGTTGTTGCTGTGGTGATATTGTCGTTGTTGTTGTTGTTGTTGTTGTTGTCGTCTTGACATTAAAAACCGTTCCGGTCTCCTCTCAGTACCTTCCTTCTACGTGGCTATAGGACATGGGTGCCACGTGCTCGAGAGAGGCGGGAAGCACATGAAGGCTTTCATCCATCCAACCGTGCCAACAACCTCATGTGTTTTTTTCGTGTATTCTAGCATACTAGTGAGTTTCGAACGAAGATGGACCAGTTCCGCATACATGTAGGCAACAAAATCAACTACAGTCGGCGGAATGCCGTCTATAGCGGCAGGCACCGAAATCGCTTGGCACAAATGCCTATTAAGAATAGCGGCACTGCCCTCAATAGCGGTACCACAATTGACACTACCTACCGCTATGAGGACCGCCGACTGTACAGGACGTCACCGTATTCAACCGCGCCAACCTGACGTGTGTCTCGTGTATGCCACGAGTTCGAAACGAATACAGTACAAGTACGTCATTGCTCGAAGGGTCTGCCCACATCTACTGTAGCTAGCGGCGAACCAAGAAACCGCAGAAATCCATTCCACCCTTGTGTTCTGCGCGGTCGGGCGCAAATAACGATGGACGTTGGAGGCGGTGGTAGTCGTCGTTCTATATGTCGGTGGTAGTGTTCTGATCAAATTGTGGCCTGCCTCTACCTACCAACTCCGTCCTCGTGCCAATCTAAACCGTTCTCCCGTGGATCCCGGGGTCCCCATGGCCCTTTTGTCCCCGCTCACCCTTCGTCACGGCAGCCGCCGCCGCCGCCGCCGCCGCCGTCGACCGCCCTCTCCGCCCACGCCTCCCTGGCGGTAAGCCGTATCATTAGGCTCAAGGGCAGCTCTCTCAGCTCGTGCCTGGGCATTGTTTTTTTTAAGCATGAGAATGTGGTCGACGCTGTTTATTTGGTGGGTCAGTCAGTGTTCGAGCACGAACGCTTCGTCAAGGGGCGGCGCAGCTGTGACTGTTTGCAGCGCGAGTACAAGCTTTGTTCCGTTGCTTCGAGAGACGCAAAAGTGAGTGAAGCGTCGTCAGGCTTGCTTTGCCTGTTCCTTTTCGGGATATGTAGCTGAACGTTTCAAGATACGTCGCGAGAATTCGACTAGATACTGGCTGTAGCTCGCTGCCGTGTGTGTTGGGGGGAAGTACGAGCCTATTCCGACTAATACTGTACCTGCCAACTATTATACTTACTTGTTGTTGTTGAGTAAGTGGACGGATGGACGGGCGGCGAGCGCGCATGAAAAGACGCGCATCGTGCTACTTCTACATCGCACGCAACGTGCTACATACAATACTACATCCGTCGCGCGACAGCCTTCAAGCCTGTTTGTTGCCGTGCCATGCAGTGCACCAACGGGAGGGGGGGGGTACTCATAGTCGTGCATGCCGTAGTCGTTAGACCATTGACCTCGCATCCCTACAAAGCCGGGACGGAGCACGCCGGGTTTTCACCGGACCAGGCTCTCACATCACCAAGCGCGAAGCGCCGTGAGGTATTTGGCGAGTCGCATGAAGGGTGAGCTGCATCCTGCTAAGGGTGTTCGGCATCTTGTGCTTACTTCCTTGCGTACGGATGACAGCTACGTATGACTTAATTTATTTTCTGGTGCTTTCACTTCCAGAGACAGTTGTAAGCACTGTGTAACTGCCTCGAGGAAGCTTGACCATTTTAACACAACGTGGTGCGATCATCCCCCGTTGCGCGGAGTGAGGGTTCTCGACCCCGCACAACATGATCTACCCGACCACCATTATGGTTACCGCCAAAAAAAAAAAAAACGAGGGAAAAAAAAAAAAAACGGTAACCTGGTTGCCGAGTTCACGAAGTGAATTGGCTTGTTTTACAACGTCGTTGCCAAGCGACGAAAACCCAATCTCGATGGCAAACACCGAGGGGGGGGCTTGTTTTACAACGTCGTTGCCAAGCGACGAAAACCCAAACCCCGATGGCAAACACTACTCGACCACCATGGTTACCGCAAAAAGGGGGGGGGGGGGCACCGTGGTTGGTCTTCTGGCCTACGGTTGGTCTATTTCAGGGTTGTCGTGTCCATTTCTTCGTTTGCTTCTCAGAAAAAAAAAGAAAAACACACAACTTAGCATATATGCTTCAAACGGTCACACCATGGACAGCGATTCCAAACTCAAGACACTTTCCATATTTACGTCGAACGTTTTGTTTTTCTTTACCGGCATGTCTCCGGGGCTATTCGTTGTCGTTTACTTGTTGTAAAAAACTCGACAATACCCCCCAAACAGTCACACAACCATACGGATAACGATTCCAAGCAAGCAATCAAGACACACTTTTCCATATTTGTACATGGAACGTTTCCACATTTTCTTACCGGAACGGTGCCGGGAAAGGGCTCCTCCTCAACGAGATGCAGTGGGTGTGGTACAGCGCGAAGCAAGTGGCGAGCAAGGCTGGCATCGCTTCAGACACGATCACCACCTGTGTGTGGGGTGGTGGTGGTGGTGGGGGTTCGCCAGAGGATACAAAATACGAGTGAGCGTGGGGGGTGGGGGGCTCCGCGGATTTCACGCTGAGGTGAGCGAACGGCTCGATAGCCAAAAAAAGGGTAACGGCAAACCAAGGCATTCGTGTTATGATCGCCATCCACACGCACTTACGCTTCCCCCGGTAGATTCGTCTGTCATCAACAGCGTGTTGGGCGGAAGAATTGCACTTACAATCAGCTACAATCGTGCAAGACGAAATAAACCAGACAAGCAGAAGACTACGAACACCTCGTGGCTACCCGCTATGCAGTACCTCTTTACCTTGAAGCGTGTGGGTATTTCCTGACTACACATGCACTGTTTCGGCGAAATGCACCGCTCCTCGTGGCGCAGGGCAGCAGAAACGCGGCTACGAGCGGTAGCGATCTCATCAATTAGGCCACCGGAGAGCGCACTCAAAACCCTCGTGTGAAGTGCCTGAAGAGGCCACCTGCCTCCCCCAAACCACGGTAGTGGTATGCATGCATAGAAAACCGCAAAATCATACCCCGCGTAAATGTCCGAGAGTATTCTCCGCCCCACCAGTGACCGGTGTTCGGCGGCGGGCGGGCAGCCGTGGGCTGCTGCTGCTGCTGCTGCTGCTGCTGCTGCTGCTGCTGCGACAAAAAAAAAAAAAAATACAAGGCACATTCTACCGTTGTCCGGTGCAACATAGAGAGATTTACTTCGAAACAGCCGTTGGTAGAAATAGCAGCATCGGGATCACCGTCTGTCACATTGTTCAATGCAAACAATATACAGCAGTGGAAAAAAAAAAAATGACGCCTATTTTGGTGGATGCTTTTAGGCAACACGCCCTACTGCCGCCGTCTCACCTCTCCGCGACTAGAACCGCCTCCCGTCCAGTTGCCGGGTTTCCGTACCCCCCCCCCTCCCACCGCCCGCGGCGCCCCCACCACCACACCGCCCGGCTGCAGCAGGCCCGCCGAAGGCGTCATGGAAGGGTGAGGGAGGGGAGGCGGCATGCCCGGAAAAAGGGGGTCCTTCGGGGGTGGCATCGCCACCGTCAAGCCCTGTAACATGTCAACAATATGCGTGAGCGTTTTTTCGTAGAACAACAAGATAGTACAGGCAATTCAGACGTCCAATGGCGCTCATCGGACATCCCGCCGGATGCCTTGGACGGCCAATTTGTGTCTACCTGTCGCACGAACTTCCCACGGCGTCCCAGGACATATGTCCCGAACGCACAGGTTGGAACCTTTGGGCTATCAAAAGTTGTTCCCACCCACGGTGAAGCGAAGGCATGGCATAATGCGGCTGTGTAGTGATTACGGAGTGTGATCGTCCTCGACAGACGTTGGGGAGATTGTACCCTATACGAAGAGAAGGGGATCTCCACAAAAGCAAAAAATATATACATATATATGGGACGGAAAAGTGGCCAGCGTCTTCCAACGAGCTGGGATTGAACAGTCTAGATTTATCTTTCTTCCACGAACATTCCTGTAACTGCCCGTGTACACAGGGCACTGCGTTTTTTCGCCCTTTAGTCGCCCCATTCATGAACCGTCGTGCACAGCAGTTGTAATTTCCCAGCCCCCCGTTCATTGCCTTTTGCGTCTCTCGAGCTGAAAATGGCTAGCATACGATCCGGGGACACCCAGATAACTTCCTCTGCAAAACATCCGTTGATTTCGCCTTGCACCCGTAAGAGCAACGTGTGCATATGCGATTGGAGGAAGATCGCGTCAACATCTCTCCGCTTACGGAACAGGGTCGGTCAGACTGACGCAGATAAAAACATGGTATGTTTTGTGTGGACGCCCTCCCTAAACATGTAGCATGCATACCGTAACCGTGATCGTGCGGGCGAGCGCGTGGCTGCTGTGCCACCAATTGATTTCTACAGCTCGATTCATGGTCCGCAACCCAGAACGTGCCAATCCCGGAAAGGATGGGCAGCTTCCGAAAAAAGGTCATGTCGAGGGCATTCGTTGCTGCACGTGTCGACTCGGGGGGATTTTTCGCACCCATTTTGTTTGTAGAGAGATATCGGTCGCTTCCAATCTCGATCGCAACATGCGCGTTCCCCCGCGCTTTCACGGCGTATCCCTGGGCTGTTGGTCAGCAAGAGAGACGTGTGCTCCAAAAAAAACATGAAGGAATAAATTGGAACGCAGGGGAGGAGAGAGAACACCAAATGCAGCAAAGAAAAACGAGACGCTCTTCTGCGGATAGAGAGGGATATTACGAGATAGGGAATAATTTAAGAAAAAATAAACAAAAGCGCGCTTCGAGCTATGATAGCTCGAGACTCACCACCCAGTCCACGGCCCGCACGATCTCCGCAATCTCCGTCGGCAGCAGCGCCGTCATCACAAACGCCTTCCCCGCGCCGTCCCCCGCCCCGAGATCGGGCGGGACACACGCCTTCGCGTACAGGCAAACCACGCGCAACAGCGACGGGTGTAAATCGACCTTGCCCCCCGGTGCTCCGCCGCCGCTGCTGCTGCTGCTGCTGCTGCTGGTGGCGGTTCCGGTGCCCGCGCCGAGAATGGTGGATAAGACCCAGTCTCGAAGGTCGATGCGGCACCGGACCAGGAGCCCCTGGGATTTTCGTTTTATTGGACAACGTCGTGATCGAGAAAATGTTTTGAAAAGCGAGCTGGTTGGATGCTGGAAACCTTGCTCGCTTGGGATAGGGAAACCATTCAACCATTGCAAAGAGAGAGAGAGGAACGAACGGCCTGTGATTTATCATCGAGTTGTTCAAGCAGGTGGATGTAGGCATCGGTACGCTTGGGAAAGGGAAATCACTGCAATCGGTGGCTGGAAACGTCGGCGATCGGCCTGTAAATTGACATCGAAATGTTTTAATGCAGCTGAACGCAGGAAGCATTTCGAAGTCAGAACAAGAAATCTATTAGAAAAAGGAGACACGAAACGCCGGAAAACGGTCGGCCGGAGGCTTGGGTGGCGATCCTTTGTCGGTAGGGGGTGTGCAAAATGGATGGATGGCATGAAAGACACGCAGGGGGGGACTTGTGGCATATCTCATATCTTAGCGTCATAGCATGTAGTTTCTTGGCGTTCCCGGACCGAAAGCGGCCGCCGGAGGGGGAGGGGGCGGGGGACTGGGGGCTCCAAGAGTAGCCGGTAGGGTGGTGATCGAAAACAACTGGGGCTGCTGGACCGTCGTATTTCTGCTGCTTACAGGGGAAACAGTAAAGAAGCGGTCAAAAGCAACACATTCGTGTCTCCAGAAGATGCCCCCCTTCAGTATCGCCGAAGAACAGTGGTCGCTCGATTGCGACCGTTAACTCAATCCTTTGTTCCCCAGACTTTTTGCACAAAAACACAAACCACCCCCGGGTGGTCCAACTTATTAGGCGAAGAGCCCACGCGCACACACACGAAAGTCCGAGAGCGAGAGTGCAGCACCAGCTAGATCTCCCCCGCCATACCTGTTCCAGCGCCTCCTCTACGCAATCCACCGGACATAGCCTCCATCGCCCCCCGCCCGCCGCCGCCGCCACGATCGCGCCGCCCCCCGCCGCTGTTGCTACCGCCGGTGGCTCTCCCTCCACCCCTTCCGACACGGTCGGTGCCAGAGCCGAGCCAGGGGCCGCTGCCGCGACGGGGACCGAGCAGCTCGGCGGTAGCGCTTTCACGCAGTCGGCAAGGGCAGGCTCGGAGAACCACCCGGCCCCCCCGGCGGCCGCCGCCACCGCCACCGCCGCCGCCGCCGCTGCACCCGCTGCAGCTTCTTTGCTGGTACCACTCCCACGGCCCCCGCCGCCACCGGAGCCTGCCGACCATGACCGTGGCCGCACGCGCGGAGTCGGCGTCGGTGCCCCGCTGGAGTTCCCGCTGCCGCCGCCCCCCGCCAGGGAAAGCGGCGGCATGACCTCCGAGCCGCGTCGAGCGGCGGTGAGCTTGGGGCCGCCGCGGGGGGACACCGGCGGCGAGGCGGTGGCGGCGGCGGCGGCGGCGGCATCGGCAGCCGTGTTGTTGGAGGGACGCGGGGACGACGGCGGGCGAGGGAACTCGGACTCCGAGGCGGCTAGCGCGGCGTCCCGGAGGGCGTCGAGGGCGTCCATGCCGTCGGGGCCGGTCAGCGGCGGTGGGGTGGATCCCAGCGCCCCCGACACCACCTTGGCGACCGCTTCGAAACGCGCCCCACGGAGCAACAGAGCGGCGTAGAGCCCCGCACAGCAGCAGCAGCGGCGGGCCCCGTTGCCGCTTTTTCTGCTGCCGCCGCCGCCGCCGGTAGTAGTCGAGCGGCAGAGGAGGACGAGGCGACGCAAGGCAGAAGCGCAATGCCTCGCTCCTTTCTCGGCGCCCACGCCTGCCGCCGCCGTGCGACTGCCGCCGCCGTCGTCATCGACCTTCTTGCCACCGCCGGCGCCGCTGCCGACTCTGCCCGTTGCACCGCTGCCGCCGGCAACGGCGCCGCCGGTGGCGGCGGCGGCGGCCACCCCGCCCGCGGTCAACAAGATCGAGCACACGATGATCTCCTCCAGCTTCGCTACCGTCGCTGACATCCCGGCCTCGTCGCCTTGCTCCCCCCCGACAGACGTTGTAGCAGCTTTTCTCGCTGCCGTCGCCGCCGTCATCGCAGCGGCTGCCGGGCCGGGGGCAGCAGACAGCAGCAGCAGCACAGCCTCAAGCGCGTCGGTTGGGGCCGACATGGCCGCCTGCAGGTGACGCTCGGTCAGCGCCGCCGGTCGCCCGAGGCCCACCAGCTCGCAGTAGGCGCGCAGGGCCACGGAGAGCTCGCCGACGGTGCCGGTGGTGGCGGGAGCGGTGCTGCTTCCAGCGCTGCGGTCACTGTACGCCGCCGCCGCCGCCCCGCCGCCGCCGCCTACGGTCTCCCGAGCGAGGGCCTCGACCTTAGCGAGCACCGTGTCCAGGAGCTGCTCCGTGACGGCGGGAGACTTGCGGAGGTGCCTGAGGCCAAAAAATGGAAGAAACATCGGATGAGTATACATGCATACGTCCTGTCTTCGTCGCCAAAGATATCATAGCGAATGGAGCAATCGAACGGTCCCGATGTTGAAGGCGAACGGTAGACTAGGCGCACAAAACAAACCATCCGCAAAAAATAAATTACACCGCCACCGCCGCTGCAACAGAGCGCGGGTTGTACACGACTCACCCCCAGAACCAGTGCGAATTCAGCCCCGCGTTCCCGCCCCCTGTCCCGACAACACCTCCGTTGTCCTCCTGCCGGTGGTGCCTCCCGTGGCCGGAGCGCTTAGACAGCGACGATCCGGCGGCGGAGGCAGCGGCAGCGGCAGCGGCAGCGGCAGCGGCAGCGGCAGTGGCGGCGGTGTGGTCGTTGTCCTCGCCGGAGGCGGTGGCGGCGGCGACCGCGAGCACGAAGCTGTCGGCGTCGCAGAGCACCTCGCACGCCACCTTCGCGCAAACCCCGGGGAGAGAACGGCGCTTCACCTGCGGTGCGCGGGGGCATGACGTCACCGTTGCCACCAGGAAAAAAAAAAAACGACGAAAAAATCAGGACGACGACACGCGGCCTTTATCCGCGCGGCGGTATAGCAAACGTGTAAAAAAAGTAACAGTTTTTCTTTTTTGCGCAAACCCCGGGGAGGGAACGGCGCTTCACCTGCGCTGCGCGGGGCCATGCCGTCACCGTTGCCACCGGGAAAAAAAAAAAACGAAGGAAGATCAGGACGACGACAAAAGAGGGTAAGCTGCAACGTGGGGGACACGCGGCCTGTAATCGTCGCGGCGGTTCAGGAAACGGAAACAAAAAAAACAGTAGTGCTTTCGATGTCTATTGCGACAGGAGTTGGTCGGACGGGTTGCGGGAGGAAGGCGGCGAGAAAGGAAGGGGCTTAGCTGGATCACTCGAGGGAGGTCTTCATGATAGGTGTAAATCTGGTGTAGATGGTACAGCTTGACTCGGCTGGCGGCATTGGTTCCCCGGGGACACGGTGGCTCAAGTGCCACCACAACAACCACCAAAACACATCACCATCATCATCATCATCATACACCAATCATCATCATCATCATCATCATCATCATCATCATCATCACCATCACCATCATCATCATCATCATCACCATCATCATCATCATCATCATCATCATCATCATCATCAACATTGTCATTACCATCATCATTATCATTATCATCATCATCAACAACATTATCATTATCATCACCGCCAACACCATCATCATTATCATCATCATCATCACCAACATAACAACAACAACAACAACAACAACAACAACAACAACTGCCAAGCAAGCCTCCCGCGAAACAGAACCGTTCTCCAGCACACACAACGCCGCCACTCACCAGGACTTGGCGAACCTTAACGCTGGCTATGGCCCCCAGCCCGCAGAGCCGCATCACGAGCTCCTCCGCCCGCCTCGAGACCCTGTGGGACGTGCGTGTCGCGGTGATCCCCGGGGTAGCGGCGACGGCGTCGCACACACCCAGCACGATGCTGCGAGATCGGCGTGGCAGCGCAGGGAGAGAGAACAGATATTTAGATCATCGAGAAGAAAAAGACATGGAGAATTGTATTGTAGACTCGAAATTGAATGATGGAGAAACATGGGGGTCGAGAACGAAAGAGCGAGAACAAAAACAAAAGATGGAAAACAAAGGGTTGAGAAAAAAAAAATCGAGACCAAAAAGGACATCCAGAACATAATATCGAGAACAAAAGATCCAGAACAAAGGAGGGTCGAGAAAAAAAATCGAGGCCAAAGAGGACATCCAGAACACAAGATCGAGAACACAAGATCGAGAACAAAAAGGGTTACGGTACGGTACGGTTTCCTGGCAAGAGCTCGCCACGTACAATGACAAGGCAAATAACTGCTGCCATGCACGCATGATCAGCGGCTATACTGCTGAAGTACAGATACTAATGTTTGGACGGGCGTCAATCTATATCACGGTACGGTATAAATACGGTATGCGGAACAAACACCAACTAGTTTGTTGTGCCATGGAGAACACCGTGTGGCCGAACGACGCGGCGCAACCTACAGCACGGCATGGTACGGGATGCACCATACTTCGAGGGGGTGTACTCGTGTGAACGCATGCCGTGCGTACTCGCTACACCATTGACCTCGCGATGCCGGGACCGGCGTCACCGAACGGGACAAAACAGCAGCAGCGGGCGGCGGTGGGAGACACGGAATGACCGACCTTTCCAGGCTGAGGGGGTCGTTCATGGCGGAGACATGGAGCAGGGACGGGGCGAATCGCGTCCGGAGCAACGCCGCCGAAGACTCCCGCATCCTCACCCGGGGGGCGTGCGCTAGCAGCACGGGCAGGAGCATGTGCAGCTCTTCCTCGAGGGACCTGGCCAAAAGACGACGGCAAAAGACCCGGAGGGCGTCAAAAGAAAGTCGGACACAGCGCGCGATACGAGGCGATGACATCGACAAAATCAAGGAGCGTCGAAAGAAAAATCGGACACAGCACGACGATGTCCACGACGATGGCCATGACGACAGAACCGAGGAGCGCTAAAAAGAAAAGTACCGACGCAGCACGATACGATACGATACGACGACGTCGACGACGACGCCACATGGGAAGGCAGTCGAAGGCACGACGTACAGAAGCCGGCGGCAACAAGACGGAAACACATCACCCCACCACAAACACCACCGACTCTTCCAACCACGATAGAACGCTGCAACAACAAAACAATCACAGAGCAAAAAAAGACCCACGACGACTACAAACAGAACCACACACAACACAAAACAACGAAAAAAAACAAAAAACGCCATCCTACCGAAACCATACCGTTGACTCAGCAAGTCCAGGCTTTCTGACGAACCGCCACCACCGTCTCCGCTTCGCCCTACCGCCGCCCCGCCGCCGCCGTCGCCACCCCGAGCTTCTACCGCCCCTGACGCAGCAGCGGCTCCGCCGCCCCCCGCCGCCGCCCCAACTCCCACCGCAGGGGAAGAAGCTCGCGAAACGACACCCCTGCTCGGCGACTGCCTCCCACCGCTCTGTGATTGGCCAGCCGTAGTAGCCGAGGTGGTGGTGGCGGAAGCAGTTGAGGAGCCTGGGTCGGCGGCGATGAAATCACCTTTCCCCCGGCGGAAGGCGGACATTAGG
>FN649758.1:3157701-3175325 GCA_000310025.1 Ectocarpus siliculosus | reverse complement strand
GGTCACCCTTCATGGGACTCGCAAAAAACCCCAGGGGGTTTCGCGTTTGGAAATAAAAGACCGTGGTCCGGGGAGAACCCGGGGGGTTCCGTCCGGGCTTGGAAGGGAGGGGGGGCAAAGGGTCAAAGGAATGCGGCGAGCACGGATTAGGGGTCCCCCCCCCCCCCCCCCCTCCCCGACGCTGTTGGCCGCCACTGCTCTGTTTTGTGCTGTACTTCCCGAGAGGTATGTTGTGTAGCGTTTCGCAGATTTTTTAGTTGGGCTTGACACGGCGGTAGTCTTACGCGGAATAGAGTGCCAATGTTAGAAGCGTCGGATGTAGGGGGGGGTTACGTGGCCGCTCCCATAGGGTAGGAACAACCAGTTCATATGTGTGTGTGTGCCACTGCGAGAGTATGTGATAGGATGGAATACTCATGCTTGGTTTAGGTTTTCGAGTCCTGGTCTTGGTTTCGAGCGCTTTGTGGTTGCACTTTTTGCGTCCCCCTTTTCTTGCGGTAGGTTAGACACAGAGCAGCCTGAGTATTTGCCCGCTCAGGGGAAGGAGTAGGTGTTTTCACACATCCTCCCCCGTGTAGTGGGTATCTGGAGGTAGGCGTGTGATGGTGCGCTACTGCCATATGGTTTTTTGGCATTGGGAGACAGACGCGATGTTATGACGTCATGTGGAAATAGCTATATGCAAGAGTTCTCCCGCGTCTGTCTATCTTGTGTCCCAAGTTAAGTGTGTGATTGATTGAGCCGGTCTGGCGCTTGTGTTGGGCCCCGGGGCTGCATGGTGTACATGAACGGCGATAAGACGAAAAGCAAAAAATGGCCAGCTTGGGACTCGCGGCGCCAGCGATATTCATTCGTCGGCTTGCTTTCAACAATGGTGTACGTACGCACGTACATGCAAGGCGATAAGAAGTTTTTTAAGGGATTACAGCAAACATCAAAGCGGTAGCACGCCTGTGGTTGGACTAGTTCTACACAGCACACGGAGAGGGAGAGGAGATCTCATTCCACTGGCTGGCGTCATCGGGACCGCATTTATTTGCTTGGGTGCGACGGCGTTTTCAAACCCTGGGCATAAACTCTCCCGCCCAAAAGCAAAACTATGCTGAATGTGGTGGAAGAGTAGCAGCATTGGCGACGCCGACGGGAGGTACAAAAGCGACTGGTAACCGTTGCATCTATCTGGTGGTTGCTGCGATTGACTGTAGTGCAAGTAAATCTGACGCGAATTGGTTGCAAGATGAACGAAACGGGCCGATAATTTCGGGGGTAGGAAGGCGTACACACCGTGCGCGCGCGTGTGCCTGGGAAGCACCCAACGAGAGATAGATTCAGCGACGCACCCGCGGAAGTTGAAACGCTACTTCAGTAGTAGCAGTCGCGGTATCGAATACCCTAAAACCAAAGCAGCAGCAATCAATGGAGACGAGTCTCATTAGTAGCGCGAATAGTAAAAGCAGGGCCACGTACGTGTGTTTGTTTGTTTGTTCGCTCATCCATCTTGGGTGCGCTGCACATGTTGTGTGGGTAACCTACAGCTCTTCTTGACATATCTACGTGGCCACCAATGTTTGTTTGCTCGAGGGTACATACTATATACACAGAAGGCTTTGTTTGACGTGGCCGTCAATGCTTGCTTGCTGCTCGTGGGTAAAGGCTTTGGCCGGTCCCCAATCAAATGTTCTGTTGTTGCTCGTATGCCAAGGGCGAGAGCGAGCGAGCGTGCACGGTGTCTGTCGATCCGACCAACCAGCGAGTTCTACTTTCGGCTCAGCTCGGGCAGGAGCGGCAGCAGAAAAACGCGATCGCACCGAGTGACGGATGGCACCGACTGGTCAACCACTAGAGTCTTGGACAAAAACAAACACCCTTGTTTGTTGTGTCGAGTTTTATTATTATTTTGTTTTACGTTTCGACGCGAAACACCGGAGGGATTGGTCACATTCATTCACAATCACATACATACATACGCGCGTCACTGATTTATTAGTAGCGGGGCTGACGAATGCAACATCCCACGCGTACATATGTATCTCCCCCCCGCCCCGGCGATCTCTTGTCGCGAAATAAATCATCAAAGCAACTCGACGTTTGTTTATAAAGTCTTTTAAAATTTGCATGGGTGCCACACACGAAAAACAATCACGATTTCAACCAACCATCCACAAAAATCACAAAAAACCCACAAAAGCTAACAGAAAGGGGGGGACACCGGCCTCCCCTATGCCTACCCCGAGTGGAGCGTGGGGGGGTGATTAGCAGACAAGTAGAAAGGAAACAGAATCAATCCCACTTTTATTCGATTTTTTTGTTCCTAACTTTGATTTTGACTGCACGAGCAACGACTAACTTAGCTGGAATCAAAATTGTGGGCATTTCGTTCCCAAAGGAAAAAATGAAATCTATCTCCTGCCCCCTCCGGCAATCTCCTCCTCCCCTGTTTTCACTTCCACCGCTACCACCATCACCCCACCCAGCATGTATATTACGGGATCACCACCAATAATACGGGATCACCACAAGACGAAAACCGCACACACACGCAAACCGCGAACCAGTAAATAATAGACGTACGCAACAACGAACGGTAGAGGACTCAAGACGAAACAGGAACCAACCATGCAACAGGAAGAAGGAGCAGCGTGGGACGATGGGACAAGGGCAGATAATTACCCCTTCTCCCCAACGCACACACACAAAAAACACACAATTAGCAGACAACACGACGGACAACGCTTAGGGTTATTAGATACATGGGTGAACGGCTACTACACCCCCTCGTCTTCGCCAAGACGATAAAAAACGGAAGGGTTGCTTGCAGCAGCTACATATGACCGCAAGGAAAAAAAAACAAAACCAAGATTGTTTTCCCCCTTCTATTAGCCGCTTTTTCTACTCTCTTCGGAATGCCATGCTTCATAAAAAAGAACAGAAGCACGGCATAACTCTGATGTCCTCTGCCCTAACTCATGATGATGGATCATCATCATACACAGAAGAAACCGCTGTCATCATGCACAGAAGAAACCGCTCTCAGAGACGTCGAAATCGTACGAGTACGAGTAAGAGTAGGTGGTCGCCTCTTCCTCCTCCATGGCCGCTACATCCTCGTACGTGTCGGGCTCCTCGATGTCGCTCTCCGGGTCGAAGCAAGAGTTGAGCTCGAGCTTGTAGTCGTGGATGCCGTCCTCCACAAAGTTGCTCTTCCAGAGGGTGTTGAACGAGTCCTTGAACCGGGACACTCTGCCGTAGACCACGTTGCCCTGGGGTGGGGTGGGTGGGTTGGGGGGGTGGGGGCTTAGAATTTGTTTGCCTCAACGGTTCGTGGTGTGGTGGGGCACATGTTACCCCGGGGTATACCACAACGAAACACACACTATTTGCTCATAAAGATCATGCTTGGGAAACTTTGGAAACAATTGAAAGGAACGACAAAAAAAACACAACAAACAGACAACGCGGGAGAAAGAAAAAAACGAAAAAAACAACTCACCTCGAAAGCGGTGTCGTCGGAGTTGAGCATCTTCACCACCTCGTTGTCGCTGACGAGGCTGTTGTCGAAGATGTGGTTGTTCCTCGGCCTGCCGTCGGAGACGTCTGGGATGTCGTTGCCCTGGTAGAGGTAGATGGCGTACTTAGCATCGGGACCGTTGATGATGATGTCGTTCTCGTACAAGAGGTTGTCGGAGGAGCCCAGCGACATACGGATGCCGTCTGGGAAGGGAACGAAGGAAGAAATATAGTAAGAACAGGACAACAAAGTGGGGGATTGTGGGGAGGGTTTGAGTGCAAGCATTATTATACAAAAGGGCAAGAAACATGACGTACAAATAAAAAATGTCTGCAGCAGCGAGCGGTATCTCCGAACATCGAACATAGACGGAACCAAAATAAGACTCACTCTTGTTGCCGTAGATCTTGTTGTCCGAGACCGCGCAGTACGAGCTCTCGTACAGGGCAACGCCCGAGTCCATGTTGTCGTGGATGACGTTGTTCTTAACCGTGCCGTAGTCAGAGCTGCGGTGGAGCATGATGCCGTTGCCCGTGCGCTGGCCGGCCTCGTTGATGTGGCCGTTGTCGTGCACGTGGTTGTTCTGGATGCTGACGTGATCGCACCTCTTCGAGGCGACTGAAAAAGAAAGCACGGGGTGGGGAGAAAGGGCAATAGGTTAGGTAGGTTCGTTCGTTTTCAGTTCGGGTTTCATTTTCATTTTCATTGGTGGGGGGGGGTGGGTTGATTGAGTCCTTCCTTGATTTTTCTGCCCACCGCCTACAGACGTCTAAAAACGATCTGATTATGCTCTGGGAAGACCTGGGTGTTTTAGGGATGGGAGTTAGAAAAATCCAACTAGTACTAGTATTATCCTTCCCACGTCCCCCAACAACTATTAGCTACGGAAAGTAGGCGCAAATAACTCTCGCTCGTCGTGGATACTCGTGGCTACAGGCAAGTGCAAATAACTCACTGATTCCGTGCCAGCCGTTGTTGTAGACCTCGTTGTTGTGGATGGTGATGTAGTCAGAGTCGTCGTGCGGGTCGAAACCGTAGCCGATGTTGTGGTGCATCTGGAACAACAAAAAACAAAACCAAGCAAGCACGGTGATTGGTTAACGCACGCACGTGTAACGCGAGAAGAGCAGGAACAAGAGACGACGGCACAAGAGGAGAGTGGTGGCAAATCGAGGTAGTACACAGCGAGAGATACATGCATGCTGCCGATGACATGCATGCTGCCGATGACTGGTTAAAAATTAAAACCGTAAGAAAAGGTAACGAAGTACATTATATAGCTTAAAAGCAGCACCCACCTTGTTGTGGCTCCAGTTGCCCCCCTGGTGCCCGTAGGAGTAGTGGCCGAAGTAGTTGTCGTGGATGTCGGAGCCGAGGATGTCTCCGGTCACGGACACAGAGTCGAACAGCTCCGGGTTGGAGAGGTCCTTGCAGAAGCCCCGGACCTTGTAGGCGATGCCGTAGCTCTCAGAGTCATACCACCCGAGGTCTGTTTGTTTTGTATTATTTATTGCATGGCAAGCGAGAAAAAGTAAGGGAGGGGAGAGTGAGGAGGGAGGGTTAAGGCGGGCTTGTTTGTGTTGTGCCTTCGGGTGTGGACGGGTTCGGTCTCGGAAAGGCTTCGTTGTACGATTTGCCTCCCCGTTCAACAGAAATATCACGGGACGCTTTATCTCTCTCATCTGTGAAGCACATGCTTTCTTCACAACAGATAAGATCGATCACCCAACGAACTACGGAAGGAACCAATCAGTCGCACCAAGAGCCAAAGCAAAAATGGATAAATGTGTCGCACCACAAGAGCCAGACAGACGACGCCCTTCCCTTCCCTTCCCTTCCCTTTCCTCCCCTTCCCCTCCCTTCCCTTCCCTCCCACTCACGGTTGACTTCCGAGTCGATGATGTCCATCCTAGCCTCCCCCATGTCGTTCTTCGCCGTGCCGTCGCAGGTTTCCGCTGGGTCCGTGATGACCTCGCTAATCGCGCTCAGGTAGCTGTTGGTTGTGTCGCAGAAACGGACAAAGCGTGGCAAGTCAGTAAACTCTTTGCTGGCGTCCAGTCAGCCTACACCATACGGCACTATACTTGCACGAACGTATCAGCTCGTTTTTTTGTCTCCTCTGCTGGTCTGGCATACAACAACCAGAGCCCTCAACGCAAAGCCACATCACATGTTAAGGTAGGTATTCGGTAGAAGGTATTATGGAGTAGAATTGGGTAGATGGGTCACACTATGGATGGTCTTACGGAGGTATGGGGGTAGTGGTCGCACTGAACATGGCATCAATCTAATCTACGAAGACGGAAGAAAGAAGACCAAGACGCACCTTCGGCCGTCCTCGTTGTTCTCGTCGACGGTCCCTGCCGCCAAGTCCCACGATTCCACGTGTGTGCCGTCGAGCATGAGCTCGCCGCCGTGCGCCCGTAAGTTGATGAACTTCTCTGGAGACGAGGCCAGCAGGAGGTGGTCGCAGTCCCCGCCCTTGCTCAACCCTGGATCGATCGGATGGAGGGAAGAGGAGGAGTGACGGGATGACACGGAAAGGATTGATTGTGAACATTTGGTCAAGTACACGTATGCATTCAAATCAAGACTGCCAACGATGGATGCGTACAATAGGAATTTATCGCCCTCGTTCTTCTCTGCTGCCACAATAAACACACAAGACAGACAGGCGGTGTTTGTGTCGTCACTCACCCTGCACCACAAGCCTCGAGCCCTCCGTAATGTAGAGGGTGGACTCCAGGTACCAGGAGCCCGTGACAGTGTCAGAAATGTCCAAAGTGGTCTCGTCGAAAGGGTAGAGCGGACCCTTGTTCCCCGTGTCGTCCAATCTGGACTCGTAGATATCGGTCAAGGTTACACAGGCTCCATTTTCCAAGTATCTTGACGAACGGGCGGCGGGTACGGAGGGGGGAGGGGGAAGAAGAAGGTTGTAAGCGTGGTGGGTGAGTTGTGCGAGCATCACGCGTACGCAAGTTGTCAGCGTGGTATGATACGTAGGGACAGATAGATGTGGAATTACGTACCACACGTTACGAAATAAATAACCAAGAAGATTGGAGCGGTAAAGATCGGTAACAATCATCCATCCACCCTGTGTACTACAGGTTCCACGGTGTTGGTGTTACTGTACGGTGAATGATCCACCCACGAAGAAAAGGATGGGCTCTAATCCCCCCGCACAAGTGCCTCTGTTGCTGATGTGTCTAAATAGAGAGGTCATCCAAGCACGCGACAACTAGCACGGTCTGGCATGTGTGTGTGTCGTGTGTATACGAGAGTCTTCGACCTTCCGCACGACATCGGAGAAGGACACAGCAAGCGACATGATGCTGCGGCTGGATAGCGTAACAATGATGCTGCTGCTGCTGAAAAGGGTAACAACAAGTTGCTGCTTGCCTCGTTGCTTGTTGAACGAAAAAAAAGGAGCTGCATCAAAACATTGCATCAGCGGTTGGGGTACTGCTGTGGAGGCAAAGCAATGCAAGTTGAAATGAAAGGTTGGAAGCAAGTTTCCCTCGCCATTGCTATGCTCACAACACAGCAGTGGTGCACACAGCAGTGGTGCTGATGCGCGGCAGCTGTAGCTCAACGCCGCCGTCCGTCCGTTGGGTACCCTGTAGCTACCGGTTGACGGTTATTTTCTTCGGCAAACCTTGCGGTCTATCTCGTTGCTGCGTGTTGTTTGTAGTTTGTGCATGTTGCTCGTAGGCCCTACATACACGTAACAACACAGCTTCGCTGGCAAGAATCTACACATAGAAGCGAACAAGCGCTGCTGCGCTCCCTCCCCACACTCACAATCTGTCGCTCATGTTGCTCCAGCGGATGTAGTCGGTGATGTTGTGATTCACCAGATCCATCGAGGTACAGTCTGACGTTGTCGCTGCCGCCGATGATGTTGTCTGTGCCGATGATGATGTTGTCTCTGCCGCCGAAGCCGATCGCCCCGCCATAGCCACGGCTAGAGCCACCGCCCCAAGCGCTGCCGCCGCAGCCGTAGCCACGCCGCCACTGCCCATGTTCGATCTCCCAGCTGCTCGCGCCATCGCTCTTGCGGAAGTACTGCTTGCTGTCCTGCTGTAGTCCCCTTGCTGTTGTTGGATGGAGCTGCCTTGCTGTCGACCCAGATAACACTGTATGTAGTCTAGCAGTCGATGAGTTGTTTTGATGTGCTTGGGACCGATGTATGCTGCAATCAGATGATCAGCCAACCAACGATGCTAGGCAAGATGCTCTTGAAGTGTAGAGGAGAGGAGGAGATGGTAGTGAGGAGGAGAGGGCCGCGCGTCCGCTTGTATCGGGAGAGGGCAAAAGACGATTGAACCTTTTCGAAAAACATTTTTTCAGGGTTGTCGATCCAGATTTGAAACTCAGGGTCACGCCGCATTTTCTTTCGCCGCAGCTTGCTCTTTTTTTTTTTTTGCGGAGAATTTTCTACCATTTTTTTTCCTCCGCCGGAACAAGTAATTCTTAGTCGCCGCTGCTGCAGTTACATACCGTTCGCAACAGGCCCGAAGGTACAACGACGCACTCTCCTCTGTGAGGGATGCTACTGGTTCTCTCCAGAACGCACGGAGTTTAGATCGCTCCTCTCCCTGATGCGGGGGCAAACCGGCCCGTGCCGAACGTGGATATGGTGGTCTCCTTTGATTTGTTTTTTCGTGTTGTTGATGAGAGGAAGTTCGAGTTATTTTTTTCGACGGTCCGCGCTACGAACGGTTTGCGCGGGTCTCAACTCCTCGGTTCGTTTTCCCTCACAACCCCATCTCCGCCCACAAATTCTCCTCTCCTCCCAGCCTTCTGCCGCAACCACGCTCGCTCCTCCACACACAGCCGCTGCTGAGCACACGGTGCAGTTGGAACGCAACACACACTACCGCAGCAGCAGATATTCTCAAAGATGGTGCGAGTAGAAGGGGGAAGACCAAACGGCGCGGCCGCAAAAAAGATCGTGGCAGTGCTTGTGGCAGCGGCTTTGGGCAACACGCGATCCGCGGCTGCGACGACGGTTGCAACAAACTGCCCCCCAATGGACCTGGTGAACCACAACATCACGGACTACATCCGATGGAGCACAATGTCCGACAGATTGTGAGTGTGGACACCGCGGAGAGACTTCGTATGGATGCAAAACATGAGGATGCTGCACTGCTGTTGCCGCTGCTGCTGCTGAACCTGCCGTTCGGTGTTGTTTCTATCTTCCAAGGTCCGAACTTCCTCAACGTTGATTGCTGTTCACCGTTAGTCAGGGAGTTGTCTACACATCCACCTACAATATTGGTGTTGTGTATGGATGTTGTTGTGGGTGGATGGGCACTGCTGCAGGCAGCAAGTACTTCTATACCCCGGAGTAACAACACCGACTTGCAGTCCCACTCCCAGGCGCTTACAAATTCCGAAGTCCATAAATACGGGTGACGGTTGGACCTACTTGGCTGCGTGGACTACACCAAAAGATTTTGCGACGCACGACTCGTTCACGCTACGCCACCTCTCCGTCGTCTACCTGAACAGGTACTTGGAAAACGGGGCCTGCGCAACCATGACCGACATCTACGAGTCCCGCATCGACACGTACACGGGCGAAAACAAGGGTCCCGTCTATCCGTTCGACGAGACCACCGGGGGGATCACGAACAACGTCACGGGGTCCTGGTACCTCGGATCCAGCCTCTACGTCACCGAGGGCGCGAGACTCGTGGTGCAGGGTGAGTCAAGTCGAGTGCTGCGGGAGAGAGACGGGAAATTTTAATTCGTTGGCCAAGCAGTGCTGCTGGACAAGGGAGAGGGAAACGATACATTACTAAAAATATACCTGTCTTCCACGTGTTGCCGGTCTGTATGCCGACGCCTACAGTATATCATTCTCATATATATTCTCATCCGTTGTGCCGGCTGTGACATGTAAACAATGGTTGGGGTGTTTCCTGCTGAATGTATCGTTCACAAGTTGTGAGGCAGGCCGAGTTTTACATCACCTTTTACAGTTAAAACAATGCAGCCAAACTGCTATTCTTTCTAACCACCCGCAAGTATGTGGCTAATGTAGGTCTACCCGTCGTCGCCCTCTCAAAAAGAATACTCTCGTCCGAAACCAATGCTACAAATCTTCATCCGCTTTTCTTCTCGTTCTTTCCCATTCCCCCGGTCGTGGCTCTCTTACGGGTGAGCTCCACCTTCAGCTTTGTTTTCCATACCACATCCTATGCGTGCGATGAAAGAAAGCCCTATGCATGCGATGAAAGCAGCTGTGCAACTTTGTGTAGTCTTGCGCCTCTTGTCCTCCCCCGTCCGATCAATCCAGGGTTGAGCAAGGGCGGGGACTGCGACCACCTCCTGCTGGCCTCGTCCGCGGAGAAGTTCATCAACGTCCGGGCGTACGGCGGCGAGATCATGCTCGACGGCACCCACGTGGAGTCGTGGGACTTGCTCGAGGGGACGGTCGACGAGAACTACGACGACGGCCGAAGGTGCGTTGACAGCCGTATCGTACATCTCCATTCTTGCCTTTCGTTCTGCGCTTGTCTATCTTTCTTTGCCTCAATTAGTTGTGCTGCGGGTGCAGTCTTGTCTCACTTCTGGATGTCGCCACCATTGTAGCAGACTTGTTCTCCTCCAGTGATGCTACGTCGTAGAGCGAGAAGCCCAAGAAAAAAAAAAAACATTTGTTTCGTGAAAAATAAAAAACACACCGCCAAGCGTAGAAAGTGGCAATGGACTCGTTGATCCACCAGCTCTGCCTGAATCATCTCAAAAATAGTCCCGACTGCCGCCATTTTAAGGAGTGTATCTCTCTCCTCCAGCGACTAACCGCGTTCCATTTTTTTACTTTTCTTCCTTCACCCACCATGTAAAAAAAAAATGCGTTACCACCACCACCGCACGGCGACACAGCTACCTTAGCGCGATCAGCGAGGTCATCATCAATCCGGCGATGGAGTGCGAGGGGATGGCGACCAATGACATGGGGGAGGCTAGGATGGACATCATTGACTCGGAGATCAACCGTGAGTGGGCCACGCAAAAAAATACAGTCGGTAGCGCTCGTTACTTGATTGTTTGCACAGAGGGTACTCGACGAGTAGTATGTGGTAGTATGTTTTGTTCTCAGAACACAATAATAATAATATAATAGTGCTGGCATTGCAGCAGACCTTGTCGCCCTTGTCTTCTTTGTTCCGGGCACTCCACTGGAGCTACGTGAGCTACGTACATGCCACGAGCATATTATCCTCGCGCTTGATTCGATTCTGCAGACCTTTGTGGTCATCGTCTGTTTGTTCTGCCCAATTCACCATCTATCTCCAGTCCAGTGAATATGATTCTTTGGAAGCCTCGTCGTCATCGGCTGATAGTTGTTCTGTTCAATTCGCCCTCTCCTGTGTCCCCCACCCACCCCCAACGCGCTTCCTCTCCATCAAAACGAATCTGCTATTATAGACCTCGGACACTACGAATCGGAGAGCTACGGCATCGCCTACAAGGTCCGCGGTTTTTGCAATGACCTCTCCAACCCGGAGCTGTTCGAAACGGTCGGCGTGACGGGAGACATCCTCGGCTCGCACATACACCACCTCTACTTCGGCCACTACTCCTACGGGCACCAGGGGGGCAACTGGAGCTACAACACGGTGGGTGGTTTCCTTTCGTGAATATATTTTCTCACGATGTAGTTTTATCGTGTGTTTAGGACGACGTCTCACTTCACTGGTAGAAATGGCCACAAAAGTAGCGTTTTCCATGGACGGGCCAGGATTTACACACGTAGCCATCCAACAAGTCATGTGTCTTCGGCAGGTATCATCGCAGTTGTGTACCCGTGTTACTATATATCTTGTTTTCTCCCAGAACCGTACCGTAACGCTTTCTTTACTCCGTTTTTTTTCGTCACTTTTTCGTTAGGTGCACGACAACGTCGGCTACGGATTTGACCCTCACGACGACTCTGACTACGTCACCATCAGCAACAACGAAGTCTACAACAACGGCTGGCACGGAATCAGTGAGTTCGCAACAACGTTGTTTGACTTCCAAGTGCTTGACGGAGGGAGCACCGGAGCACCGCCCCGCATGTTTTGATGTTGATGACGAAAAAAAATCCTCACGATTCGACCAAGAAACAATTTCCACCACGATTGTTCGGCACCTGAAGATCCCTGCTCTGCAATATAGTCTATCCTCGCACGTTCAATATGATATCCCTTACGCCTTGCTACATTCATTCCCCACCCACCCCAAACCTCTCTCTCGGATGTAGCATGTACCACCAAAGAAAGTTCTCGCGATTATCACGATTCTGCTGCGTTTGAAGACGCCTGTTCTATATTATGACGTGACCTTTCCGCTCTAACACACACATATATGTTTTTGAAGACCCCTGTTCTAACTATGACGCATGTAACCGTTCCGCTCTAACACATATATTTATCCCTTCCGCCTGCCTGCCTGCCTGCCTGCCTGCCTTCCTTCCCCACCCCAATTCTCCTTTCTCGTGTGATTCTCGCACGTTTCTTCCAGTCGCCTCGAAGAGGTGCGACCACGTCACCATCGAGAACAACCACGTCTACGACAACGGCCACGTCACCGACGCCGGGAAGATTACCGGAAACGGCATCATGCTCCACCGCAGCTGCGACTACGCCACCGTCAGGGGCAACGTGGTGGA
The DNA here is from genome assembly GCA_000310025.1 of Ectocarpus siliculosus. Classification (NCBI taxonomy): domain Eukaryota; class Phaeophyceae; order Ectocarpales; family Ectocarpaceae; genus Ectocarpus; species Ectocarpus siliculosus. The sequence goes on along the minus strand of FN649758.1, from coordinate 3,163,146 downwards.
GAACAACATGGACTCGGGCGTGGCCGTGTACGAGAGCTCCAACTGCGAGATCTCCCAGAACAACCTCTCCAGGAACAAGAGTGAGATTCGGGTTATTATGTGGTTGGGTTTTTGGTATGTACGGGAGGGAGTCGTGGTAGTGGTTTGTGGGCGGGGGGGGGATGGCTTGCACATGGCTTGTGCTTCGAACATTTAGAAACGAAGTTTCCTGCGGTGGTCGTACGTACGTACACAACTTTCTGTTCTTAGAATAACTGGGAAATAATGTTGGATTTACCATCGTGTGTGTTTGTATGATTTTGAGGTCCGATCCGCTTACTACTTGAATCTCACGTTTCTCTCCCTTCCCTCCTTCTCCTTCCCCTTGCTTGCCGCCTTTTTGGCTCCTCCGTCTTTTTCTGCTTGCAACCGCACAAAGACGGAATCCGCATGTCCATGGGCTCCGCCAACAACCTGGCCTTCGAGAACCACATCGTCATCAACGGCGAGGACGAGAGGTACGCCATCTACCTCTACCGGGGTAACGACACGCCAGCCGTGGAAGGGTCCGACGGCAGGCCGAGGAACAACCGCGTCTTCGACAACAGCCTCATGAGCGACAACGCCGTCGTCATGGCCCGGAACGCCGACGACAACATCATCGAGGTGATTGCTTGATTGCCGCTGCTAGCTACTGCTGCAGATCTTTTCGTGCTACATGTATGTTCATTAGCTACCATTGTTTTCGTGCTACATCGTTGTACAACATCATCGCGGTGATCGACAGACTATACCTGCGGTAGATACTCATGTTTGGTGGGAGTGGTGAGATTATTCTTTTGCGTTGACGCTTGGGTCTTGGGGACGAGTTCATTTCAGTTTTCCGTATATCGCGTAGCACCTCTAATGGCCAACCTGCGCACCTTCCGAGTAACTACCATCTAGCCATCCCTCCCCACAACCCCGTCTCGTCCACCTCCCTTCCACCAAAACCGCCTGGCCGCAGGGGAACACCATCTTCGGCAGAGAGTCCCGGTTCGTGGACTCCTTCAACACGCTGTGGTACGGCAACAGCGTCCCCGACGTGCACGAGTTCAAGCTGGAGGACGGCTCGTGCTTCGACCCGGAAAGCGATATGGACTACGTGGCCGGCGAGGCGGGAGGGGGAGACGGGGACGGGTCTTGGTCGTCGACGCTGTCGTACTCTTACGACTTCGGCTACGAGTACGAGGAGGGTTTCTTCTGCGGCGTCTAGTTATCCTGCTGCACCCTTTTTGGGGACGGGGACGGGGGGGCAGTGGTTATCCTGTATACCGGTGGGCAGTAAGTTTTCCTTGCACATTTTTTTAGTGCAGGAAACAAGCGCTCCCGCTCGATCGAAGTTTGATGGGAAAACGCCTCTTCACGGAAAGAAGCCGTTTCGAAGAAAACCAGATCGTAGCAGCTCCATCCCCTGTCCGTGAGGGGAGGAAAGGGAAGGAAGGGCTCTTCTTCTGCTTTAGACGTGTGATTCGGCCGATGAATGTTTGTGGTTTGGCCGGTGGGGTTGTATCCGACTTGTTTAGACCGCTTACATACATACATCTACATCGACAGCAGTAGAGGAGAGAGAATGACATCTTGCTTATTGTTCATTCTTCCTGCTTCCTCCTGGTGTTTCTGCTGGTGCCTGTCTCTGTGGGTGGCCGGCCCAGACAGGGGGGGCGCGGCAGGCAGAGCTCGATGAAAGTTGGTTTTGGTTTGTTGGCGGGGTCCCCGTGCGCGTTGTTTTGCACTCGTACCATCCGACTGCACGCACGCCTTTTCGTACACACACCAGAAGACCAGCAGCCGCGTCTGTCTGGGTCTGGATCGATAACGCCCGGGATGAGCGGGGGAGGAGGGTTATTTCTTCCCTTGGGAAAGAACAATGTGGATATGCCTCAGGCACGACAGTTTTGCAGATTTCGTGAACGGGTACGGTGGGGGGGGGGGAGAGAGGGGGCCGTTCATGGTGTGTTGTGTGGTGGTTCTCCCCTGTATTATTCCGTTTTTACATACATACGTCGACCTAGACCTTACATCGACCCGCCCTTTGTGTAAGTGTAAGTGTAGTCTATTACCTCCAATAAGAACGAACGTTGATAATAACTGGATTTAAGGAGTTGCGAGTGTGCGGTGATGATGGTTGATTGCTTTCCGCCCATCCATCCATGTAGGTAGGAACGTCCAGTATGTAGTTGGAAATTGGCTTCTTTCGTGGTGGTTATTTCCATCCCGAAGAATTGGTTTCTTTCGTGGTTGCTTGCGTGGTGCCTTATGGATAGCAGCAGTACTATCCCATCATGAGTTGATCATAATATTAGCCGCGGTTGCTCCAGAACATGTAGTCGTTAGACAGATGGCCTGGTGTCGTCGTCCTTACCGCCTAGAGTTAAGTAGCATCAGGAACTCGTTATCTATGATGGTATGCATCACACGCGTCCATGAGTGAATATGTACTACATACTATACGTCACACATGTAACAAGTTTGTTTGGTTGGCCACGATTATTATTATGATCATTAAGTTTTAACGGAGAACACGTAGTACGTACGTACTTCTTATTTATTTATGGACAAGCGTGCGGTATTATTTTGTTTAGGTATTATAATGTGAAGGCGACAACATTCAAGGGAGTATCATTTGGTTGTGGGTACGTCACGAGTTGGTATATCTTCATTAAAAAAGTAGGTTGAGGGTGAAAAGTTTATACGTTGCGCGATTAGTACGCATATGTATGTGTGTCTGTTTGTTGTTTGTTGCGGTGGTCGGGCCCTGGCATGCGGCATGGGTTTGGAACGAGGGGAAATGAGTCGTACCGGTTGCGGACGGGGGCGAGAAAGTCAGAAAGAAGTAAGTGTGTGTGTGCGTATTTTGTTGTGGGGGAGAGTTTGTCGGGTTCGTTCGTCCCAAGTTCAAATAATAATAATGTAAAACGCGCCTTGAATAGACTTCCTTCCCCAATGGGAAAAAGAACAGCGAGTGGTGAGTGCTCTGGCTTCCTTCTGTAAAAAAAGTGTCAACTTCCCATTCCCGTGGGATAAAAGAAAAAAAGGGTAGTTTAATTGGGTGGCTTACCTTTCTTTGTGCTGGGAAACACGATGACCACGATATGACTACTGTTGTAGACTACTACTATATATAGTAGTCAGCGCTGACTATTAATAATAATAATAATAATAGTGGTCTATCTATTATCTACTATCTATCTATCTATCTATCTAGTGGGCATCGTGCTTCTCAACAAAAAAAGTTTATGCCCGAGTCCGTCAAGCTTTCTTTCAAGCCACGAACGAACACGTACGTCCCCCCAGTTGTCGTCGCTCGCTGTGATCAGCGCTGTGCTTGCCAGATGGATCAAAGTAGTAGGTAATCGGCTTGATTTTGCTCATCAGCAGGGAGCGAGCGACACGAGCGGGAAGAATTGCTCTTCGTACAAAATTAATTATTGATTATTGGTAGTTTCCTTGGACGGACATGCTTTTTCTTCACACTGCTGCCAACGTGAAGGCGAAAAAAAAAAGGGAAACTGCCGCGTCGACACGGACGGGCGGGCGCGTTGGCTATGGCAACCGACCGACCCCACCCTGCTGCTCAGTCGGCTGGTGTTGTTGTGTGCTCCGTTCTCTCATGATGAGTGCGCACTCACTCGCCCACGCACACATACACTCGCGATTGCGCACCCACCCGCGAAACACCTTCTCCGAGGAGGTAGTTCAGCTCTAAAAATAATATGCTCGGCTCCGATCACATACATCCAACAAGAAGGAGCAGGTCGGGCCTCAACACGACTGACTCTGGCTATAGACTAATTAGGGCATGCCCCGGTGGGGTAGTCTGGTTGGTCTTATCCTCGCAACCTTCTGGCACCCAGAGTCATTAGTTCGAATCCGTGGGAACGCTTCTTTTTTTTTCTTGCAAAGTGAAGTTTTTCTCTCGCTTCCGTTCATGGTAGTGGAAAGCGCTATTATTGATGATGTGCATATACCCTACGGGGTGGAACTCTTCTCGCGTCAAAATGGAAGGCAATCAGCGCAGGAGGGGTGGGGTGGGTAGGACGCCTCAGGGAGAGGAGCCCTAACCCTTCTGTGTGACGGACCACGGATTGGACCTACTACCTCCTGACCGGCAGAAATGCCCTGTGTGTGTGTGTGAGCTGATGGATGATTCAGAGCGATGAACAAAAATTGAAAATAAATGTGTCATCATTTTTCACATGCAATGTCCGCGTGCAGCAACGTCTGGATGTATTCCATCTGGCTGGGTGTAGGGAAGGGAACGTCAACCAAAAAGAAAAAAGGAAATACTACGAATGAACTACGTAGCAAACAAAGACTTCCATCTCATCTCCCCATCAGTAAGTACAGCCAGAGCGGCCCGTGACCAGACAATACAAGTGACACACCGGTGATGATCATGAATAATAAACTCCGGTTATGATGACGGAAAAAAAGAAGTGACGACTGCTGTCCCCGTCAAAAAAGCAGAAAAAAACAGCCGTCTTGAGATCAATCAAGCCTTGTCGTCCTTTGCTTGCAGGTGGTGCTACTAAGGTCAACGTCGTTGTCGATTATAATTCCGCCTAAACGAAACTAGATCGAGACAAGACCGTCGGCATCCCAACAAAGCAAACACAGACAACCAGTCTCAACAAGTTCACAACCGAATGTTTGTTAAACTTGCATATACAAATGCCGATGATGCATCTTTACGACATTTTCCCTTATTTTATTTTTTCGTCAAACTGCCTGGTGGGTTCTTCCGTACAAAAAACGGTCTGCCCTGCCGAACCTCTCAACAGAAAAAGCTACACATACACCCGTCACAGCAGAAGAAAATCAACATACTCTAACGATGTCCACTGAAACTCCAACTCACATCCAGGATTAGCTCAAACGCCAGACCCCCGCATCGCCACCACCAACTTGACTAACCATTAGCTCCCACACACAACCGCTACCGTACGTAGTATCAACAAGACTCAATCTTCATGACCAGACACGGGCGCCTTCTTCTGCCGTCTTCGCACCCCGGAATCGCTCCCCGAACCGTTTCCGGCGCCGTTTGCCTTCGAAGGCGTCGTCGTCCCTGAAGAAACATGCGGGGGGGGGGGGGGGGGGGACCCGGAAGGGAAAAACCTTGAAAAAAAAAAGGAACCCCCCCGGGGCGGGGGGGAAAAAAAACCCCAAGTTTACATTAAAACCCCCCCCCCAAAAAAATTTCAACCCCAAAAAAAAAAACCCGGGGGGCCCCCACGGGGGGGGACCAAAAAAAAAAAGGGGGGGGCCCCCCCCCTTTTTTAAAAAAAAAAAACCAAAAATCCTCAAAAAAAAAATTAACCCATGCCCCCGGTTTCCCCCGGGGGGCAACCCCCCCCCCTTTTTTTTTTTCCCCCCCAAAAAATTTAAAAACCACAGGGGTGGGGAGGAACCCCCCCCCCCCCC
>FN649758.1:3138801-3151073 GCA_000310025.1 Ectocarpus siliculosus | reverse complement strand
TCCAGGAAAAAGCGGGGACGGTCGTCCCACTTGCGTTAATTCGCTCAAGCATCCAAGCGCCTTGGTGATGTGAGAGCCTGGTCCGGTGAGAACCCGGCGTGCTCCGTCCCGGTTTTGTAGGGATGGGACGTCAATAGTGTAACAATTCCGGCATGCATGATTATGAGTACCCCCCCCCTCTGACACAATAGTCTCGCGACAAGCAAGCAGTACATCCGACTATGTCCTTCCTGCCCCATCTACCTGCCCCCCGATCGGACGCTTGCCCGCAGGACGTTCGCGGGGTCGGGTCGAAGAGTGCGCACATCAACAAACATGAGGGCATACCTGAACAGAATAGAGTCCCTCTGGACCACGAGAAAACTACCCCCCCCCCTCCGGCCAATGGTCTAACAACTAAGGCGTGCAAAACATGAGTACGCCCCACCCGCCCACCCCCAAAAGAAACATCGATCTCCCCTCTCCCCCCAACCATCCAAAACCATCATTTACCCTGTGAACTTTTCCGGGTTGAGGTCGAGGTTGACGTACTCGAACCCCTCCCCGCCCTCATCTTGCAGTGACCACACCGCCGCATCCGCCGCCTCCGACCAAGGGTTGAACGAGTCGTCGGCGGGAGAGCTCTGGCTGTGGTCGACCTTGCCGAAGTCTCTTTCCGCCTCGGAGTGCTCCTGAAACCAATGGATGCCACGCCATACAAAGAAACGGCGGTGGAAAGGCAGTACAGTACAAGGTTTGAAAGAAGTGTGCCATACCATAAAAAAAGAGCGGTGTATAGGTATCTCAATCAAAATGCCAAAGGTCGTACAAGGTTAAAACGATTTCATCGAAGTGGAACGTGGCGTGCAAGGTGCGCTGAGCGCAAGTAGTGCTATTGCGGTGGTGTGATGCGATAGTCTAAAATGCCGCCTCGTGTACTCGGTAGGTGTACATGTCGTGATGAACAGCACTGCGCAATCTCATTCTTCTCCCGCCAAAGCTGTGTTCCATGGTTTCCCGTAAGGCTAGCGAAAAACATATCTGGTACTTCAAAGCCGCACCGTTCACATGCACTCGGGACGTGAGATGGACATATCTGTCCCCTTCAGAAACCAATACAGTCGTGACGCCGACATAAGAGGGTACAGCATAAGAGGGCGAGCGCCTTTGTCACACCACCCTTTCAAATCGGAGCCATGACTGTACCATAAAAAACTCTTTTCCTTGTGAGGCTCTCCTTACGGATGGATAAACATGTAATAAGGTTCCGAGTAGAAAAAGTCTTGTCAGGGAGTCCAATAAACCACGCTGCCCGCTGAAACATCAAGGTGTACATAAACACCGCGAGTTATACCACACAAGTTAGCCTTGATGTGTGGGGTTGCATCGCACCTGGCAGGCTTTCTCCTTGCGGATCTGTTCCGAGCAGTCGTCTCCCGGTTGTACATCCACCGCTCCCTTCGCGCTTGACCTCTCATCCTGTCGCAACGCGGGCAGGTCAGGGGTGGGTGATGGGGGATGCGGTAAGGGGGGTAGGGGGTCCCGGTTCAGCCGCTATTTTGTGAAAAAATTGTTGCATACCTTTGCCCCACCAGACATGGGGGAAACTAAGAGTTAAAGCCGCCGCTTCGTGCGTAAATATTCTAGTACTAGCATTGGCACAAAGTACAAAGTACTGTTCATAATACTATATACCCAAAGTTGTACGAAGTGCTGTGCCGCAACTGTGCCGGTAGTCGCACCCCCTCTCAGACCGACCTTCACACAATGCATAGCTCGACCGATCGATCGGTTGCTCCACGACCAATAGGGCAGAGACACACATCAAGAACAAAACACGGAAAAAAAAGTCACAGCTCTGGCCTACCTCCTCCAGCCAAGGCTTAGGGATCTCCTCGGGGCTGCACTCGCAAACCGAGCAGTCCCTCATCATGCACTGCCCGTCCTCCTCCCAGAAGGGGCACTCCTTCTCCAGGTTAACCTTGAAGTACTTGAAGAAATTTCTGGGAACGTTCGACAGAAAGTTTGTTCGTTTTCGACGCGGCAGAGGGGAGAGGCGTGAGGGGAAATTTTCTGAATCGTTCGTCAGAAAGGTCGTTGTCGACACGGCAAAGGGGGGAAGAGAGAGCAGAAAGAGTCACGGTGCCGAAAACGGTGGCGTTCAAGCCGTCTCGTCAAGAGCTTTCCGAGAATGTATCGTTTTAATTATTCATCCTCTTCGTCGTGGCGTAATCGAGGAATGAAAATCGGTCCAGGGGGAGCGTTATCTTGTGTCGTAATTGTACTCGCTCCGTAGGGGGGGGAATAGTGGGAAAGCGGATAATTCTGAGAGCGGTAGTCGCACGCATCTCCTGCCGTCGTGGTTGGCGGCAGCTAGCTGTGCGGGGGCCACACCTCTTCTGCAGCTTGGTGAGGAGGGGCATGAACGAGCTCTTCGTCGCGGTGTCCACCGTGCTGTAGTCCACGCAGCAGTCGTCCACGGTACCGGTCAGCTGCGAAGTCTGTGGACGCGAAAAAAAAAGGACAAAACAACACGACGATAGAGACGTTGACCCATTGCATTTTTTTTTGTTTTGGTGCATCGGTATGTTACTCTTTCGATAAAAAAAACATTCGGGCTTCTCTGTACTTTGTGCTTACCCAACGAAAAATGCCTCAATACTTGGCCTATCATTAGCAGCGCCTCTTCTTAAAGGTGGTTACATAGCATCTACATCCCTCAGGTGTGGTACAGCAGTACAGTACTGGTCACAACAAAACCCCGGTCGCTCTCACGCTACGCAAGTATGTACAAAAGCTCGGGTCGACTCGCGAGAGTGCCTCGTGCAGTACCCTACCTGTCCAGAACGCTTGCTCGTGTTCGACAACGGGGCAGGTGTTTTTGTTGTTGTGTCTTTTTCCCTTCTTATAAAAACACAACGATTTGGTGGTTTTGAAAGAGTTGCACACAGCAGCAGGGCAGCTTCTGTGTTCGCACACCATCGTGCCTACTCGCATGTAGGATGCAGAGTATTGCCCCGCTCTATTATATCGAATTTGTGTGCTGCCACGTGCCTGCTCGCTTGTTACACGTCAGAACGCAAAAGTGTTGGTCCACGTGGAAAAGGTGTCTTAGGAAGAGCTACTGCTGTGTAGGCAGATGCATAGGCGGGGTGGTCGCGAGGACCGCTTGCGACACGCGCACAAAGCTGCCTGATAGTATTGAGTCTTCTCCTTGTGCTCCAGAAACACAACACCGCTGTCGGCCAATTCCTGCACCCCCCCTGTCAGTAGGACTAGGTTCGTTGGAGAGTGTGTTTGCGTTTTTTATTTATCCCGCTACAGCAGTAGTACAAGACTGACGTCTTTTCATTGCTGAAACGCTAGCAACAGCAGCAGCCCAGCTCGAGTAGCCTCTTGGTGGACACAGGCAGACTTTCAGCGGTCAACGCAGACAGAGGAAACGAGTTGTCTGGATCAGCTACACTACGGATGAAAAAGAAAAATGACAACAACGACAACAGCAATAATAAACACATGGGAACACGTCCACCTGTAACAGGGGTGCCGATATGTAGTCAAAAGCTTACAGGTCAAGAAATCGAAATCGACGACAACAACACCAACAGCAATGTGAACACATTGAAACACATCCACGTGTACAGGTTACGATTCGTACACGTCCAGAGGTTACAACAGTTAGAGTTGTGAAGATGCAATGGATCAATAGGGTGAGGTGTAAACTCTGCGTGTCGCACTATTCAGTGTGTGACCCAGCAGCAGCCAGGCTTCTACACTAATAAGGGGTGTGGTGAACATGTCCTTGCCACTGCTGATCCACCGTTTTCGGATGGAGATTCTCCGCAGATGTTGCGAGTGAGTGTGGGTTCAATCAACTATGTGTTTTCGTGCAAGAGCTGCGACTTCAGCTTCGGGAGAGTATTCAGCCGGGATGAAAGAACACGCTCCTCAAAAAGAGGACGATGGGGGTTGATGTAGCACTCCATCGAACAACACAGGGGTTGCTGTGGCTGATGGAGCCACGACAACACGACGAGAGATGGTAGAGATGGTCGGCGAGACGTCAATGCAGAACAATCCTCAAGACGACTGTTGAAAACGTGCGTGTTCTTATATAACCCTACTAAGCCCAGGAACCGCATGTCGCCCTGCAAAAGAGCTGCCGTGTGAAAGAGAGAGGGAAAATCGGGCAGGCGTAGCGTACTAAATAGTTGCCGGGGGGAGCTTGGGAGGACACACCAGCGCTATCGCAAGGCTCAAAACTACTGCTGTACATGAACCACATTGTGAGTCGAAGGTGAGGAAGCTGAGAAGACCGAGCCTTCCCCAGCGCAGTCTACTCAGTAGACACGAGGCGATGCGACCTGCCTCGACGGCGACGCCTACTCTCTCCCGCCCTTCTCACCTTGCACACATGGCACTCCAGCACGGCCTTCGCGCTCTCGAACAGCGACTCAGCCGGAGACGCTGCTGCTGAGGAAGACCCCTGCGTGCGGGCCGCAACAGTCGCCGCCTCAGCTGCTGGATCCGCATCCCCTCCTCGCACGCACACAACAACTGCTGCCGCTGTCGCCGCCAGGCCGACCCGTCCAAGAGAACACCTCATACTTGTTGCAATGACTTCACTGACTCTTTCTCCCAATGGCTTCTCGGCACAGCAGTAACGCGACTCTCACGCGAAAGAAGGTCTGCCTCGTGTTCGAGCTGGATTGGCCAAGCCACAACAGGACCGGGACCCCCGGATATTTTTGGGATCTGCTCGGGGGGGTAGATATTTTGTGCGTTGCCCCCGGCTCTGCTCTCTTCGCGGCTGGTGGGTCCGGTCCGGTTTGACCAACTCAAGACAGAGAGCAGGCTGGGGCAAAGCAAAGAAAGGGAAGAGCACCATGTCTCAGGCGACGACTTTCTGGCGGTTGGCGGGCATGACGTACCTTGAGGTGAGGAGACCAAAGCAAGCAGAGAAAGCTTGATCGAAACGCGCAAGAACAGGAACGTTTCTGCACGCACGGAGCAGTGTCGCAGAACTCGCCGCACCCACTAAATCAGCAGGGCAGCAGCATGGCGGTTGGGGGCCGAACAGGAGAGGCGGCGACTCTCAAATGGCGCACCAAGAGAAAGAACTCGTGGTTGCATCGGTGTTGCGCCCATCTCTCTCTAATATTTACCCGCGAATACCCCCTTATCAGCTTGGTAGCATTGCATCACTGCGAACCTGATGTTGCAATTTCTGCCCTCTCGATGTAGTATAATAGGCATTTTCCCGATCTGTTGCCAATCCTTGATCAACGGTGGGCTTGCAAGCTGTTCGTGGTATGGGTTACGCAAGAGAGCCTAGACCCGTTCCGGATCGTGTCGGGCCAAAGGCAAGACACTCCCAATCGCACCCGCCTCCTGCCCTTAAACGCCACAAGCGGGCCTCTGCTTTGCATCTTGCACGAAGCCTCTCTTTCCGTGTGCATTCCGTGTGTTCTGCTCTGCCAGCGGCCAGCGGCGGTCGACGAAACCTACAGCAGTCTACCTTATTATAGTAGCCGTCGTGAAAATGCGTGAGATGGAGTTTTGCTGCTCATCGGGTGTGGCTGTGACAGGACAGTGTTGTGCCGTCCATGTCCAGAGGTGGATTCAAGAGGATTCCTACAGACATGCACACAATGAGTTACATTGTATTTGCGACAGGAAATAGTATAGTGTTTTCACCCAAACCAGCGGGGCGTCAACTTGGGTACAACAGGTATTAGGTGGAGAGCGATCCGAACCCTGCCCTTCTTCCCCTCCCTTGGCATTTACACGCTCTCCCTTCGTCCAAGGCCAGCCGTACGAAAAGACTTGGCACCCGGAACAGAAACGACTTGAGACATAAAACCGTTTACTGCTGTACATTTGCATCTAGACGCCACCCTCCTCCCCCCCTCCTCGGACCTCTCAATTCGATTAAGTAAACATATGTATTGGATAAAGCATACACTCGGGGGGAAGGGGTTAGGGAAAAGGGTCTGCGTCTCCCCTCCCTGTTTTGTGTCCTCATAAACTTGTTAATCTCGCGAAGTCGGTCCGCATCCCTACGTGTGCCTCTACACACTAACGCCCTACGCTACCCCCACCAGACCTCAACCTCCCCTACCTCGATCAGAGCATCAACTATTATATACCATGCCAACTCCTCTTCTCTCCGCGACACCATTGCCTCGATTTTTTTGTCCCGCCGCAGTACGCCAGCAAGGCAACCACGGTCATGCGCGGCGCCCTCAAGGAGCCCGCCCGCAGCACGGCCTTGGCGCGGGAAGCGGTGGGGTACAACCGCAACGTCTTCGTCGGCGGCCAGCCGCAGGGCAAACGTGAGTGTTTCTTTTTCTTTTTTCTTAAAATATCACGACAAATCCAGCTCTGTCCATACACAAGGGTCTAGGATAAAATGGTAATAAATTCTAGCGTTTGCCGGGTGGTACCTGTGCTACCACGATTCCCAATTCAGCGATGTATTTCCTGTGGGTAGCAGGCTCAACAAGATAGCTCAGTGGCCATCTTGTGCATCGGACTATCTATATGTTATGCCGGGCAGGTGTAGAGGAAATTGTTTTTTTTAGAAAGTAAACATAATCTCACAGAAATTTTGCGTGTGCGTCGTGGAGCGCGCGCGGGGGGGGGTGTATCATAGTCATGAATGCCGTAGTCGTTATTGTAGACCATTGATTGACTTCGCATCCCTTCAAAGCCGGGACGGAGCACGCCGGGTTCTCACCGGACCAGGCTCTCACATCACCAAGCGCGAATTTGGCGCCGTGAGATATTCGGGGAGTCGCATGGAGAGTGCGCTGCATCCTGCTAAGAGGGGGGGCGGGACATACTCATGTTTTGCCTCCCTTAGCGGTTAGACCATGGAGGCGACGGCGGGGAGGAGAGAAGAGGGAGACGGCAGGAGACTGGGTCGGGCATGACTTAAGGTTGCAAGCACCGTATTTCCTTACGGATGTCGTGCAGAACGATTGGCATGCCCGGCCCACGCATCTCAAACTCAAAAATCTTGTGCATACTACCCCCATCATCGGGCTCACGGGAAAGTCTGCTTTGAGAGGGGGGGGGGGGGGTGCCTCAGCACGTACCTTTGCCATGCACTCGGTAGAACCCGACTCTTATCCTTTTTTTTTCATTCGTAGAACGACCCAGCCAACTTGTCGCAAGGGAATGAGCAGGAGGAGGAGTTTGTGACCCGCCCGCGAACCCCCCGTGAACGCTTTCTCTTATTGGAATGACTTCCGTTCGACCTCGATTGTTGTGTTGCTCTGATTCCACCCTTACTTGTGTTTCTGTTCTTCTGATTTTACGTTGGTTTGATTCGCTCGTCTGTCTCTGCGCAGTGCCGGTGGCCAGTTTGAAGGAGGCTGGGGCAACCTCGGCGTAGGGCAGATGATCGACATTTGCCATCTTTAGGGGGAGGGGGGCGGGTTCGAGTGCAGGCGCAACTCAAGGAAACGCCACATCACGATGCGGGAGCAGCAGCAGCAGCAGCAGCTGCAGCAGGAACGTTTGTGCTCGAGATGCGCGGGCACAATAACTATCCCTTCAGATTTTTCTTCGTCGTGGAGTAGCGCTGCTGAGAAGATGATGGCTTGTCTTGCGGCCCTGCTCGTGTAGGACGCCTGCCAGCGGGCGCGGGACGCGGGTAATTTCTAGCTTGGCCGTTTGTTGCCTTTTCAGTTGTTTGGGGGCTTCGAAGCGCAGTTTTTTTTTGTTGGCTATTTGCTCCTCTGAGTTGCGGCCACAATCGACCCGCTGTCGATCTAGGACAAGCGCACGCTCGAGGCATGTGTGTACGTGAGCCCCAACGAGAGTTGCGTCGCGTTTTGAGCTAGCTCTGTTTCGAGTACCATTTCGCGACTTAATTTTTCGAAGCACGTCTTAACGATGATGAACTCATTCTCCTGTCGGAGTACAGCAAGACAAGAGATCAAAGAGACGAGCTTTAACACTCGACCGTAGCAGTTGTTCGTCTCGCCTTGAAACAGGAACAAGTTTACAAAAAAAACGGGGACGGTGGAGGGATAACATAAGTCGTGGAGAGTTCCGAAGGACACCGCGCCTCACGGGATGCAGGTAACTGAATCGCTTGCAGATGATACTTGGAAGAAGGTTGCGTCCGGCTCATCATTCTGCAAGGCCTGACACGGGAGCACCAAATTTGTGATTGGTCTTCTCCTGTTTGTGTTTCGCCCATCTATTTCTGCCTAATAAAAGTTTCGGAATATGTTCGACCCACCAGCCAGGTTTCGAAACAACTGAAGCTTTCAAGAACACCCGCTGAACTAAAACTTGTTCCAAGTTCTACGCTATCTAGCTGGACGGCGATGCCATGTCGCCCAATTGTTTGCCACAATGTCGCCGTCCCATCGCGCAAGGCTCGTCTATGCGCGTCTAGCAACGTGAGAACCGAAGCCACACATGAAGATCCAACCTCCTTTTTCCCTAAAACGAAAGCCCCCCTCTGGTGTGAACACGAAGAAGGCGATTTCGCAATAAAAAACTAATTGAATAACGAGGACCTGCCCTTTTGATCATGACCGGACGTATGCATAGCCAAACGAAGACTCTCTCGGGTCAATGCGGGGACTGGACTTCGACTGCAGCGAAGCCATATCCCGGCTTAAAGTGTCAAGTTCTACGCATACACGAGCACGAGCAAAGCGATGCCGTGGTCAGCTGTATGCAGTTACACGACCAACAGATGAGAGCCTCCCGCCAACTACGAAAAACCAACCAATCAATGCGGAGACAGCAACACCGCTCCATCCAAAGGACGAGAACAATAACGCTATCGCACAACTCACAGGCCGAGCAACCAACGGTTCAACGCCATTTCGGTTAAACAGCGGGGGGGGAGGGGGAGGCGACGAAGGTGCCCTTTGCACATGCCAGACCCAATAAATAACCGCCATCGTGAATTCAATTGTTGCAGAGATCTCTCTCTCTGTCTCTCTCTCTCTCGTGTTTTCTGTCACCGAACGGCGTCTGACTTTGTTGCAGTTTGCCCTTCGGTAACCGCGCGATACACCGACCGGGAGTCAAGCCCGTCGAAGAGTGCTTGTCCAAACCCCACCATCTACACAAAAAAAAAATCCTCGCCAAGCATGGCTCGACCGTGGTACAAATAGCAGTGCCGACCGACAGGAGACGCGGCTCATCCTGCGGAATCAAAGCCACAATGCCCGGTAGGTAAGCACGCCCCCCTCTGTAGGGTTGCCCCCTGACACAGGCTTGGCGCCAAGCTCACAAACAGATTTATCCGCTCCTCCCCTCCCCCCTTTGTTCACAAAGACAAACAAAACAAACTAAATACAAGTCGGCGTCGTGTCCGCAAACGCCTTCAACAGAGACGACGGCCCTTATCTTGGTAAGCAAACAACAAACAGAGAGAAAAACGACGACAGTCTGCCAGGTGCCTCGTATCGTCGTTGTTCGTTTTCTGCAGTCAGCTTTAGCTTGTTGCCAGCATTCCGCGGAGCCCCCTGTACGGCTGGGAAAGACTACCCGCTGCTACTGCTGCTGCTGCTGCTGCTGTCATTTGCGCGAAGCATAAAGGGGCCTGTAGGGGCAAACACGTGCACATTTTCCGGGCAAAGTCCGCTACAGGCCGGCCTCTACTGATGTCCTTCTGCTGGTGCTATTGCCGGCGGTTGCCGCTACCATATTGCCGGAGGTCCTGCCACCGCCAACACCACCCGGTAGTACCCCACCTTTGCCGAAAGCCCAAGTCCGCTACAGGCCGACCTCTACTGATGTCCCTGCAGCTGCAGCTGGCGCTGGCGCTGGTGCCGGTTTTGCTGCTGGCGGTTGCCGCTACCATTTGCCCCGTCCCACACCACCCGGCGGCGTATACCGCACCCAAAGCCTCCATTTCACGAGCTCCGCTTCAGGTCCGGGGGGGCTCCATCATCCACACCAGCGGCCGCCGCCGGCGGAGGCGCCTGCGGGAAAGCAGCCCCGCCGGAGTCGCCGATGCCGCCGTCGCCGTGAAAGTCCGGGTCCTTGAAGGTGGACAGGCTCCTCCGGAGCTCGATCGACGGCCGCCTAGCCTTGCGCTGTTCGTCGGTGAGCCCGAGGTCCCAGCCGTCCCCCATGCCGGCTACCGAGGCCACCGCCTGGGGAGGGATAGGGTCAGGGTTAGGGTTTGGGTTAGGGTTAGGGTTTTAGGGTTAAGGTTGGGGTTTTAGGGTTAGATTCCGAGAGAGGAGAGAGGAGAGCGACAGATTGGGGGTGGGGGGGGGGGGGAGAGAGAGATAGACAGAGACACAGACACAGACACAGACAGAGACAGAGACAGAGACAAAGACAAAGACAGACAAGAGATAAAGCCAAAGACAGACACAGACAGAGACAGACAGAGACAGAGACAGAGACAGAGACAGAGATTGAGAAACAGAGACAGAGACAGAGAGAGAGAAAGAGAAAGAGAGAGAGAAGAGGTTTTGCCCAAGAAAATATACTCGGCGGTAAACGGTACAATCCTGATCTGAAGATATAAGCACCATCGGACTCAAACCCTGCGGTGTTCTTCGTGGTCTCTCTCTCTCTCTCTCACCCTGGCGGGCCTGACGACCAGCCTGTGCATCGCCGGCGACAAGGCCGAACCGCACACGCTGCGAAGGTAGCCCTGCCCCACTCTCCTGCGAAATATATGGCGTTTCGCAACACATTGATGGCAAAGATGTTCCAAACAGTTAGTTACTCCATTTCCACGTTTTGTAGAAAACATACACAGCTGTGGCGATAACCGGATTTACGCGTAGAATAGTCAGGACGACGTGCAACTGAGCATAGAGGAACAACACCGAGGACGTACGTGTACCATGGTACTAAATTTCGTACTGTTTCGTATGCGGCGGAATCAGGGGCGGGCTTGGGGCAGCTCTGCCCTCAGCAGGCACGTGTATTGGACAGTGAATAAGTAGAATATCGCAATCGAACCGCTTGCCTTTCACTGCCGTGCAGCAGGTTTACACAATCAGGGACTACTTTCAGCAAGAAGGCGAGCGAGCGAGCGGCGTATTTGCTGCTGCTGATGTTGTCGTTTTGTCTTTCAACGAAGAAAAAAAACAGTCCCTCCCACACCACCCCTGCTGGTCGTGCGGCACAAAAAACAAACGCATTTTCCGCAGTCACAGGGTAAAGCCAAAGCTGGAAAGCTACTGGAAAAACAGACCGCCGGTTTTCAAAGGAAAATACCCGCCAAAGAAGGCCTCGCAGGATGATGCCGAGTCTTGCCCTAGGTGCCGCAAGCAACCGAGAACTTCTTCTCTGCTTTCGCGCCATCATCCGCCTGTTTCTACCGTCTATAGCCCGGCACCAGCCCCTTTCGTGCACAATCATAGGCGTTTCTCCGTTTTTCCTTCTTTTTTCTGTAACAATTTTGAGAATACAGGGGATTTACGACAACCAAGATATGCCGGGGGTCTTGTGTGGCATTAGCCTGATTTGATTCGATATCTCAACAAGAGGGAAACATCGTAGTAGATGGTAGACCTTATGAGAGCGACTGAATGAGCGAAGAGACCACCACAGAGAAGGGAGACACAAACACGTAACACATACTTCGTGCATGCAGTATGACAAACGCAGGCGAACAAACTATCAGAAGTGGCCACGAACGCGCGCACCTGGTCCATGTGACGATAGCGAAGCCGAAAGCGCCCGCCAGGGTAGTCGCCACCCTGTACGTCGTTTTGGTAACATTGTCCACCAGAGAAAACGCGGCCGACGATAAGTGGCGCGGAAATAAAAACGGCAATAACGTGACTTGTGTTTTCGTGACGCTCTCACCAACATGACGCTACGATTAAGATTCGGAACAAAAAGTGGTGAAAAATAAACGAAACGATTCACTCCTCTACTACTGTAGCCTTCTTCAATTTCACCCCGCCTATTTTGCACCGCAAAGGCGACGCCTCAATTTCGAATTTTTCGATCCAAGGCAACGAACTCGCCACGCGGCCACGGGCATCGAGACGACGCCGAACCTCTCGTGACAGTGAAATGAGACACAACACGGTCGTGTGTGCTCCTGAGTCTCAGCGCTGACGGGTGAACGACCCTTTGGCATACTGAAAATCATAACCACATTTCGGCACGAACCACGACCCCACCCCCCCCCCCCCCCCCAACTTCCGGGCTAAAACGTAAAAAAACCAGGGAGGGGGCGGGGGAAAGGGAAAAGGAAAAAAAAAAACCCCACACCCCCGCCAAGGTCCTCGAAAAAAGGTTTCCAAAAAAAGGAAAAAAAAAGCCCAAACTAATTTTCCTAC
>FN649758.1:3125013-3138701 GCA_000310025.1 Ectocarpus siliculosus | reverse complement strand
GGAAAGGCCCTTTGGCCAAACGAAAATTAAAACCCCCATTTGGCCAGAACCCCGGCCCCCCCCCCCCCCCCCCCCCCGATCTTCCGGCCTAAACGTGAACGAAGCGAGGGAGGGGCAGGGCGAATGGCAAAGGCAGAAAAACAAGCACAACACGCCTGCAATGTTCATCGAATAACGTTTCACAAGACAGGCAATACAAACGCGCAAGCTAATTTACGTACGCGACGAAAACTGCCCCTACTGTAAGAAGCTACAAAACATTCCGCCGGGACAACCATCCACACGCGAGAGCACGGCAATGGCGGTGCCCCCCCCCCGTCCCCGTCTCAACAACGAGCGTGTGTGTTTGTCAAACCAATGATCGATGTACTTCCATAAAATCCGATGAACTAGCACTATGTACTGCGGAAAGCTGCAAACGGGTGCCTCGGCCTCGCTCACCAGAAATCCGGGGTCTGGAGATGCGCTATCCTCTGAGCAGAGAAGAGCTCCTTGAAGGGGAACCCCACCCACCTTCACCCAAAAAACAATAAATCGCGCCAGGCGGTTACAGTACCAGAGGGGGCGAGGGGTGCGGGGGTGTACTCATGTAAACGCATGCCGTAGTCGTTGGGCGGTTGACCTCGCACCCCTAAAATGCCGGAACGGAGCAACAATGCCGTCATTTTTCCTTTGGGCGACATGCGCCATTTCCACGCATCTCCTTCGAGACAGACAGAATGATTAGTTTCCTCCAACTCGCAGAACCAGAGATGTCGCTCGGGTGTCCTGAACCTACGAATACGCTTTTTACAATACGGATTCAACCGATTGTCGTTCAGCTTACTCCAAGACGTGATGTTAGCAAAACACACACACACACACATCTTCCTATTTAGACGTGTGCAGCTTTCTTCGGCTGCTACCGTTTCTGTCTGTGATCCGGGGAATAGATTAGTCTCCCCCATGCCGCCCCCTCACGGGGTCCCAGCTAATGACATTTAGAAGCGTTTTGTGTTTTCAACTGCACTAAGACGGACGTCTTTTCATTGGTCAGCCGGTTAGCGCGGTCGATGCCAATAACAAAAAAACACACACACCACCGCAAGAAACGAAGAAACTAGTTGGCGCACAGCCAACAACGGGGCCATCATTCACGCACCAACACCAAGTCATGAGCCGCGCGTTTCCGCCACCAGGCGTTGTTTATCTCCCTGCTTGAAGATGCAAAACGCTCGCAATATATATATATATACCTGGAGAAGAAGGAGAACACAATAAAGTCCACGGAGGTGTAGGCCATCAGGCCAGCCGGCTTCCCCCAGGACATGGCCAGGTCCTCGGCATCGTCCGCCAGCAGCTTGATAGACTCCGGGTCCCGGGGCACAACGCCTTCGAGTCTGTTTTTTTTCAACGCAGATATGTGTTGTTGTGGACGGGTGTGTGTCGTTAGTTAGCACGGACCGCGGCTGGCCAATGAAAAAACGACAGTCTGGTAATAAATAGTACACGGTTGAGTGAGAAAACAAGGCAACGACAGAGAGAGCCAGAAACAAACAAACAAAAAAAATCAGAGAGGAAACGAAAAGCCCGTGCAAGACCCACGATCGAACATCCGGTTAGGCGAGGCTGGCTACCAACACGTACGCTTACAAACAATCGCTACTACAACACGAACAAAAAAGAAAGAGCGCGCACCTGGTCCTCTCCTTCAAGTCCCCCCTGCTCAACGCGTAGGCCATCAGCAGGATAGGCAGGCCGGTGTACCTCATCCTAGGCCGCGGCCGGGGTCTCACGGCGCCACCGGTGGCGGCGGTGGCGGCGACGGCGACGGCGGAGGACGCAAGGTACCAGGCCAGGGCGACCCCGACGGACTTAATCACCTTCTTTTGCGACGGGATGTTTGGGAGCAGCGAGCGTCCAAAATGGGGTGTGCATGTCTTGGGCGGGCACTGATCCTCCAAGAGTTTCTTGGGGTGAACACAGGTCGGTGTTGAAACACACACACACACACGCGGATCATGAGCAATGCTTCTCTTGGGAAGCACACACGCTGCCGCGTGTCGCATGCTATTGATGAGACTGGAAAGAGCAAGACGAGATCCGTAACTAGGAGCAAATATTAACATCGCACTTGCCGCGGTAGAAACAGGAGGCACGTAAGCTCCAGCGAAGGCACATACCGCGCCCAATGGTATTTATTTATTGGCGGGTTGCATACCGGTTTTTGTTAGCACGTTCTTCCGTGCAACAATGCACCTACGCTACAACTCCATCATATTCTTGGGTGAGAGTCTTGACCACAAGCGCGTTCATGTTTGCACGGGCGAGGATCCGTTGCGACGGCCATGCACCATGCACACGGCAGGCGGCCGGGTTCGCTCGACCATCTATGGCACCCAGGCGGCCCTTCAAGGTACAACAACAGCGGAAACGCGGCACTTACAGCAGTCAGTAAACCACGACTACGCACAAAGGACAAAGAATTTCCGCGGCGTCGCCACACCGCCGTGGCACGATGCCCGCAGTAACAGCACCGAGGCGCAAGCGGCGAGATTAGCGAACAACGTGGTTACCGTAGATGATGACACGAGATAAGATATGTACCGAATCCCCTGGACTGCCTGTTTCGATTTCTCCAAAAAAGAGTCGCGGTGCCGAAAAGGGCGGGCGGGCGTCGGAACCGTCTCGTCGAGATCTGTCCCAAGAGGAATGGCTAGAGCTATGCGCCCTCTTTGCCGTGGAGTAGAAATATTGTAGAGCTGTGAAAATGGATCCGGGGGGTGTGACATCTTGTGTCAAACAGCCCGTGCGGAGACTCCGGACGTTCTACCTCTACAAGTATGTAGTTGCTGTATCACACCGCCGGTACAGGGCTTTCGGTTTTCGGAGCAATTTTTGCGCTACAACGGCAGCAGTCTACATGTCCGTTCGCTGGCGGTTGCGGGAATCGATACGAAAGCGCTCCTTCATCTCTTGATGCTCCTTCTATCCAAATGTGCAGGTGGCGCAATCGATAGCAGCAGCAGCTGCTCGTTTGAATGTACTGGTGTAGCACTGCTGTAGCACGTTGAACCGCAGGCTGAGCAGATCAAAAGTCGCTCATTTGCAAACTACGAACACGTAAACTTCCACCCTTTCTTTGTACACAACAGATTGCACACCACGATTGCACACAGAGACTGCCCAAAACACACCCAAACACATCACCTTCTTCGCCCTGCCTGGAGCAACAACAGCCTTATTGTCTTCCTCAGCTGAACCATCATTCCGGCCGCCTGCTGCTGCTGCTGCTGAGATGACCATGTTGTTCACGGGCAGAACATCACGGCATTCTGCTACCGTGCGGCGCCTGCATTGCCGGGCGGCGGCAGGACGGGAGGAGTGCGCGGAGAAGAAAGCCGCCGGGTGCCTCGCAGAGCGGAGCGCCGTCGGGCGGACTGCTGCTGAGAAGGCGCTCGCTGGGCGGAAGGTGAAGCCGACAGCAAGGAGCAGCGTGCAGGCAACAACTGCAACTTCTTTGGGTTTGAAAAAAATCATCCGCTTGGCTCGATCGATTCGTCCTCTTTTGAAGGCGATTGGCTGACTGGCTGGCTGCAACGTCAAGACGTCGACTTAAGAGGATCTCTTGGGCGTGTGTAGTACGTGTGTCAGCAACGCGTAGGCAGCCGGCACGTGCCTCGTACTGTTGTCGTGTGCTGGCTCGAACAAAAAAGATCTTGATAATTAAAGGGGGCTCCGCAATATCGTGCAGCTGTCTGAAGGGGATATGCGCAGGCGCAACATTTCATGCGTCTTTTGTTCCACCAAAAGCAGCAGCATAGACAGAGCCGACCGAGAAGAGAAGCAAGGGGCAGACAAACACAGGCACCGTCACCCGCACTGCTTAGCAGCAAGCATGGACGGAGATGGAGACATCTTGGGCATGCGACGGCGGCCTGAACCAGCCCCACCGGCTGAACCAACAACAGCTGTAGCGGGTACTTCCGGCGCCGTTGCTGATGCGGCGCCCGCAGCAGCAGCGGCAGCTGCAAGGCATGCCGCCGGTGCTAGCCCGTTGAAAAGGCAGCGGTCTCTGGCAGCAGGGGCAGCGGCTAGAGCAGAAGGTCAGGTGAGCAAAGCGTGGTCTTCTCTCTGTGGTTGTTGAACGAAAGTCTACGTTGCCTACATACCAGTATTCAACAAGTTCAAAACTTCCGATGGTTGTTTCCTCCCCCCCCTCCCCCCTCCCTGTGCTACCTTCGACCTACATGCAGCAGTGGTGCTGTGTGAGCACCATGAGGCTGATTCCCGCCATAAATTGGATGCAGTGGTCGTCGAGCCAAATGGGAAGCCCAAGAGCGGTTCTTCTTCTCCGCCTCTTTTCTCTGCTGTGTGCAGTAGCGGGCGCTGATGCAGAACAACATCCCTAGACAGAAACAACAAGTGACTGCTGTAACTGCAGCGCGAGCGGGATCTACCGCAAGGATGCGAGAGATGGCACCTCCCCTACAGTAGACCGGCAACCTAAGCTCGTAATCCCCACAAACAAGTGGGTGCGAGAAGAGCCCGATACGTCTACGGAAAGCCCTGGACAACAGATTTTCATATTTTCCCAAAACCACCATTTTTTGGAGTTGGCACAAGCTTGCCTGTGGAGCAAGCGAGCTTTGAAGATCGGTCTACTTGAACGGGGGGTACCATATCTCGCAACCTTACAGCTATAATAGTGGTGCTCACGTACTTTTTTCTTGATCCCGAAAACTTATCCTCAAGGCTCAATTGGCAGGTGATACACAACGCCGGACGTTTGCAGTCTAAGGTTGTACACACGAGGGCACGTTTATTTCGTCAGCAACGAACGCGCCGGCCACCCCTCGGCCGGTCAAATGACGAAAGAGCGAGTAATGATCGATAGCGGAGAGAGACCACCGACAAACGCAAACGCGGAGAATATGTGCACGTGGTTCTTTTCAGATGGCGCCGACCGCGCTCCCTGTCCGGCTGACCAATGCAAACAAGCCGTTCCTAAAGGGACGAAAAACGCACACGCGCAGAATGCAGTTTCGAAAACCGCCTTACGTATGCATATGCATATATATGCGGTGCGTGTGTGGCTCCACTCCCATACATTGGGGTCCAACAAAAAATAATTTAATTATTTCGCGCAAAGCGCGAAAAAGAACGGGCGGAGAAAGAGATGCAGGCGTAGATAGATATATATATTGGATGGAGCCTCACAGAGAGGCCACACCACTGCTACTGCACACGCTCACACCTCACCCCAACACCACCGGTCAGCCGTGTACGCAGACTGCTGCTGTTTAGCAGCGCGGGGAAGAGTGAAAGTGTTGTGTGGTGTGTGTGGACGAAGCTCTCATGAATCATCATCAGCTGCTGCTGCTGCTGCTGCTGTCGCTGTGTGGATGATGTGCACCACTTACGCTCGTAGCAGCGGCAACGGGCTCTAAAAATCGCCCCCGACGACCTGTATGTGTGTGTGTATTTGGTCGCCTTGTCCTGCAGCGTGTGCACATGTCATTGTCTCTCTGTTTTCGGGCGGGTCTGTTGTGGATGGAGAGAAGATGGATCTGCCTGCAGACAGCCCGGCGAAGAATAGCCGCAGATTGGTTGACTTGTGTGCACTTGCTTCACTCGCTTATACGCTGCTAGCAGCAGGCAACGGGCTTCAAAAATCGCTCTCGATGCTTCGTATGATGTGTTCCTTTGGCCGCCTTGGCCTGCAGTAGTTTGTACGTCTCATTGGGTTAGGGATGCACCACTGCTGTGTAGCAAGCTCAAAAGATCGGCCTGCAGCAGCAGCAGCAGCAGCAGCAGCAGATTTGACCTGTGTCGCCTCCCTCGCTTATGGTGCTGCCGACAGCAGCCAACCGGCTCTAACAGTCGAACCCGACCTCCTATTATGTGTGCCTTTGGCTGCCCTTGGTCCACAGCAGTCCCGTGTGCTGCTGCCTGTGCTGGTTGTCTCGTGTGTTGTCTACGTGTGTCATGTGCTGCTGCTGCTGTGCTACGTCTTTCGGGGGATTCCCGCTCGGCGGCGTGGCCATCGCCCAACCATCTGTCTCTGTCCTACATAATGTCCTACATGGTCGACATGTGATTGGTGGGAGGACGGCATCACCCGGCTCTACCCCTCTAAAAATTCGATGATTTTGCCCTACGTATTGGTGCTGTGCCGTGTTTGTTGTACACTTGCAAGAGGAACGAAAAAACGCCTACCCACGCGAAGAACGCTCTTCGAAAATCGCCGCATGCCGTGTGTGTCGCTCGAACGCCACAAGGTTGTCGAGGGCGTGGCCGGCGAGGTGCCCGTGGATCAGCTCAACCCGGAACAGCTTCAGAGGTACAAGGCCTGGGTGCGGAGTCGGTTCGAGCGCGCCCCCATCCGCGAAGTAAGCCCCCCCGCCGCCGCCGCAGCGCGCGCGCCGAGCTTGTACCTCAGTGTGTGATCGCTCACTTTTTTGTTGTGTGCGAAGTCGCTTGTACCCCGTGGTGTAATTGTTCCGTCGATTGCGCGCTGATGTTTGTCGTGAGTGGGAAGTACGCTTTTATGACGCTCTGGTCTCCGCTCTATTGATTGGTTGCTTTTTGTTGTATTTCACCGCCACGCGGCGTTTGTTTCTTGGACGTTTTATTGCGGAACAATAGGTACTCATCGAGGTCATGGCGGTTTTACTGTGAAGGCAAACAGCAACGTCAACAAGTTTGCCTGCCTATCCCAACGACAACGACAACTGGCAGGCAACGAACACAAGATGTATGTGCGTTGTTCGCCATTGCTGCTGTCCTCGCGTTAAGCACGACCGTCGTGAGATCTAGCCGACCCCCACCTCCACATCATTCCTACGTGCTGGTCGACCCCCACCCCACCCCCACCCCCACCCCCACCCCCACCCCCACCCGCCGTAGCTCATTCTGGACCAGGCGGCCCCTACCCTCGTGCGGAGCATCGAGGGTGGGCAGGGTAGGGGAGTGGTGCAAGAGACGTCCACCATCGCCGTGGCGTCGATGGCCAAGCAGTTCGTCGGGGATCTCGTAGAAGAAGGTATGACGTCATACACATACATCTTGCCCTTTGTTTTTCGCCTTCCGTGTCTCACCCGACAACAAAGGGGTGGTTGGAACGCCCCCGGGCATGTGCACGTTAAAACGAGCTGTTCTTTTCTTCCAGAGAGTACATACAAATGAGAGATGAATAGCCGCGTGGCGTTTTGCACTTCGGGGAATGGAATGACATGCTGTGCGGATGGTAACCTTTCGCTACTCTTCAAGGGTTACCTACATGGACCAATGGATGCAGGGACAAAGCTCAAGGTCAAATTCAGGACCGGAGACATAGAACTTCGAGAACGTCGACGAAGACATAGGACGGTAGACGACGAAGACGACAAGTTCAAATGTGATTGCGGCTTCGAATGCGAAGACCGTGTTCATGTAGTCGCGGAATGTCCGTGGTACGAAGAGGAGAGGGAAGTGTACATGACTGAGCTGGGAAAAATACAAGGGACGTACAGGGAGATGTTTGAGGCATGGAATAGAGAGGAGAGGACGGTAGCTGTACTGGGGAGAAGGAAGTGGTTTGAAAAGGCGGGACGGGATGTCGTTAGGATAGACAGACTAGGGAAGACATTTTTGAGCCACCGTTGGCAAAGTAGGAAGGAGCGATTGGCCATCGGTGATCGGTCCTGTGGGAACAATGCTCCGTTCTCTCGAGGACGCGTGGTCAATGGTCTAACCGCTAAGGCATGCAAAACATAAGAGTACGCCCCCCCCCCCCCTCCCCCCATTCCTGCGTGCGTCGATCCAAGCCCGCCATGAAAAAATGTTAAAAACAACAGCCAAGCGTGGGCATCTATCCCAGAAAGCTGCGCACCATTTCTCCAAAAACAACATTACCGGAGTTTTAGGTGTCTGACTCGTGGCATTCTGAGGTTGCAATCTTCCGTTTATTTTGTTCTTTCCTGAGATACCCCCCCCGTTCCTTCGTATCCCAAGAAGCTGCGCACAACTTCTCCAAAACCGAGCGGAGTTTCGGGTCTCTGGCTCGTGGCATTCTTCCGTTTTTTCTGATACCCCCCCCCGCCCCTCCTTCTTGCACCGTCGCAAACCTCGTTATAAAAAACGCAACAGCGAAGCGTGCACAGCTGGAGAGGGGAGACGCAGGGCCGCTGAGACCGAGCGACCTGTTGGAGGCGCGGGAGACCCTGGCGAGGGATGGACGGGGCCCGCCGCTGCGATCGCCCACGACGCGCGACCGCGGGTTAGCGGGCGTGCCGGGCAGAAGCGGCGGCGGCGGGAGTTTTCTGGGAGGGCCGGGGGTGCTGACAAGAGGCAACCCTATATGATTCGAAAGGAAGGGGGTGCCGTTCGTTGTGGGTGCAGTACTGTAGGGGGAGAAAAGCGGGTGTGTCTGTAGCTGTGCATCGTGTGGTTGCGATGCCGAAGCTTTTTGTCTTTTTTTGTCCCTCTGCTTTTTTTTGTCAAATATGTACAAGTTCAACCAAAAGCAGCGTGTGTAAATCTTTCGATGGGTGTGGTGGCGTTAAGACTGCTGTACATGCACGCACTGCGATATAAATAGCGAGGTGTGTACATCGCTTACACGTTTGTACCTTGTGCATTTTTTTCCGTCACGGTTGTCGTGTTGTTCACGCTGCTTGTCTTGGGCACGCGCGGCGTACAAAATGACCGATTCCGGGTCCGATCGGAACACGTTACACGCAGGGTAGCACGCCTTACACGCAGTCGCATTCGTTCCTTTGTGCTGTATGTCGTTCGCGAAATGTTGCTCCCGTGGGTCAGTGCCACAGACGGCACCAAACGCCTGCCTGGAGGATCAAAATTCTACTCTTCAGAAGAGAGTCGACGCACAGGGGGGCTCCACGAAGGGGGAAGCAAGCTGCCCACGCGCTTGTTGCCATGCACATGTTCGTCGTCGTTTCGCCGCAGTTAGAAGGGACGTCAAGTGTTTCGTACGCGTGCTTGCGGTGCTTCCTTTTCGCAGCTACGCTGCATTGCGCTCCGGACTCTTGGTCAAATTTACGGCAGCACAAAGCCAGCCATGGTTGGACAACAACACTCGCGCAACAACAAGAACAACATATCTTTGTAGGTGCAGGGCACGGGCGGTCCTCCTGCCTTGGGTATTGCGTATGCCGTGGAACCGTTTTTTTCTCGTCGTCCCCATGCCCGTGTCGGGGACCCCCACCGAAAATGCCAGCGTTTTTGACCACAGGCAACAGCCAAACGACATCAACAGGTTCTACTCGGGTTGTTTGCTCCAGGAGGAGCTACCACTGCTGCACTGCTGTACACGATGAAGCACAGCTTCACAACATGGAAGGGGATACAAGTAGTAGGCAAGGTTGGATAGTGAACCACACCCGAGCAGTAACAGTTCTTCACCATTCTTCACCATCAGGAGTTGCGTCGAATGCACGAGAAAACGTATTTTAGGCGGGGAAACGGTACACACATGAATGGACCCCAAAACAGCTGTCACCTCTGTTTCCCCTTCAACAACGGACGGCCTCACGGAATATGTAGCCTAGTGCCACTAGTGAAGTCTTGCCGGCAGTTGCCCCTTAAGCCTAAGCAAGCACAAAAACCACGTGATCATCGGTGGACCAGGGATTTTCAACCAACCAGAAATTTCCTAAAAAAGTAAAATTGACCCAACCAAAAAACTGTGGGCACCGCTTAGCTCTTGCTGGCTGTAGGCTGCTGTATCAGAGCCCACCTCTGCTCGTACGAGCGGTACGCAAATGCACAATCAATCGTGTTTGTTGCGAAATGTCGCCTTCTTCACACAAACAAACTAGTCTCAGCCTCCAGCTTCGTCACCTCTTCTCTCCCCCGCCCACAAGGTAAAAGGCACGGATTACCGTGTCCACAGGCTAGACTTCCACCACGAAATACACAAGGGTCCAAGGGATGAAAAAACAAGACGATTTGAAAACCCTTAAAAAGCATGGTACTTCGTCCTACGAGACGATAACAATCATCAAGCAGTCACGGTTAGCGGAGTGAATCTCCTGTAAAGGCCTGCAGGGAAAACACACCAAAGATCAAGAAAACCTGTGCATAGTACAGAACTAACAAACCCGTCCACCCGCCCACACTTAGAACGACGGAGGTAAAATATACAATACCGACATTCTATTGCATCCCGGCATCGTGACGAGGCTTTTCCAGAGGAAAGTGTTCGAGTTCCCCCGCCCCGAGATCTCGAACACTTTCGACTGGGCAGTAAGTCATGCATGTGTTCATGCACGCGACTGCAAAAAAAAAAACACCGTCGAACTGTGTCTCGACGCAAGTAGACATGGGGGCAAATAATCGCAAACAGGCGAGCAAGCCAATGTTGACGTTACAAGACACCGGGCCACCGCGGTCATCCCATTCCGAGACCGGGGCCGAAAAAAAGAAGAAGGAAGGGAAACAATTCGGTTTTTTCCCCCTCGGGAGGGGGGGGACATGTTTGGGCCCCTTGCTGGGGACATAGGTAGAATAGCCCCATTCCCACCCACACATTTTTGGGCCCGGCTCATTTTTTTAGTCCCGGCGGCCCCCCCCCCCCACTCTCTGCCTTGTCTACCCCCCTTTCCCCCTCCGCACTCTCCACTGCTCCCCCTCGTTAATAACGCCACCAACACGTCCTCTCCTACCCCCCCACCCCTCCCCCCCCAAGACGAGGAAAACGCCTCAACCCACACGCCTCAGGTGCAGGGAAAGCGTACAAAAATCAAGAACCACAATAGTGTCCATCAGATAGCGAGCGGCAAAGAGCAGTCACACCCCAGCTGGGGGCTGCTTCGCTTTTTGCCTCCCCTCCTCTCTCCTGTCAAAAGAAGGACAAAAACAAGCATGAGGACGAAATGGCAGGAGAAGACCTAAGGCCGACCACTGACCCTAAGCTAACGTTCCAACTCCCCTCCCCCCTCTAGAAATGACACTAAAAAGAGCGCGACCGGCGCCCTACCCGTTATATTTCCGTCCGTCCTCTACTTGCCGACGCCTAGCTGCCCGTCCGTCCCTGTGGGGCTTACATCCGCTGACATGCCGTATCATATCATAAGGTTCGGTCAAACAGATCTCCGAATGGCCCTACCATCCATGACAAGAAAAATAATTCTCAACCCTCCAGCCAGTTCTTTCGCCCCTTCTTTCATCGCCGGGTCATTGCCAACACGGCGGTCCATTCGTGGTTCCGTTCACGGTTCCTGTTTATGTTTTTCGTTTACGGTTCACTTTTTATATATTCCGTATAGGTTCGGTTCTTGGTTACCGGTTCCATTCTTGGTTTCCCTACAGGTTCCCATTTACGATCTGATTGCTCCGTCTCCGTTGCGCCTTCCGCCAAGCCAGAAGCTCCCACCAAGCATCACGTGATCACATCCATATCGGTGTCGTCAGTCAGTGTCATCGTCCATCATCAGCTCCGGGGGCACTTCCCCTGGCGGTTGGCAGGGGGGGGCGGGGGGGAGGGGGGTCAGTGTGCCAACGACTCGAGAAGGGAGAGACGGGAAGAATCTTCTAGGGTTCCACAACACAAGAGCCCATCAATTTTGCTGTACCAGAGAGCCATGTCACAAACCCATCATATGTACAGTATCTATAACAGCAATGCCGACCGCAGCAGATGGACCCGCAGCATCGACAGCAACAGCACCAACTACAACAGCAGCGGCGACAACAGCAGCCAAAACAATGACACGAGCAGCGCAGACGATCTACGTCATCATGACCACGATCTAACTCATAATTTTGTTGACAGCAGCAAACGATGAGACTGTTCGATCTACATCATCATCATCATCATCGTAACCATGATCCAAGCCATCATTGCCAATCGACAGCAACAACACAGAGTTGCATAGCAACAACCATAACAACAAAAACGTCGGCGATCTACATCATCATCATTACAAACGATCTGAACCATCATCGATCGATAGCAACACCGAAGGAAGCACGTGATGTGCTAGCTCCCACCGTCTGATTCTGCATCGACGGCTTCCCAGTGGTGAGGGTCCATCAAATCGAAGCCTCCATCGTCCCCTTGCCCGTCGTTGTCGTCACCCTCCTCGTCATCGAATGCGCCTATGCGCAGAGAGAGAGAGAGAGAGAGAGGGTTAGGGAGAGAGAGAGGGTTAGGGAGAGAGAGAGAGAGAGAGAGAGAGAGAGAGAGATTGACAGGCAGAGACAGAGAGAGGCAGACAGAGAGAAGAGACACAGAGAGATAAAAATAGAGACAAGGAGATTCAGCAAGAGCGAGAGAATCAGAGAGAAAGAAACAGAGAGACAGAGAGACAGAGAGACAGAGAGGAAATAAGAACAGTTGTAAGTTGCTGACTTCACACTAAACACCGTCCCGGTCTCTCCGTACTTCCTGTCCAACTCACGTAGACGACTACCTGACGTAGCCACGGGCTAGAAACAGCAGTACAAGTGGGCATACATCCCCGTCCTTGCTGACAGCCTGGCCACCTGTCGTGACAGGCAAGCTCACCTTGGTCGTCAGCCAACGCGTCGTACGCCTGACCTTGTCCGCCTGCCGCGGCCAGGTAGCGTCGGGCCAGGTTCTTGCGACCGTCGCGATCGTCCACACGGACGGTGGCCCACGGCATGTACTCCTTGAACACCGCGCTCACCTGATGGTCGTCAAAAAAGGGGTTACAGCAGTAGCGGCTACGGTTCAAGAGAGATGATGTAAGGGAAAAACGGATTTAAGAAGAGTGCTTTGGGCTTGTGCCGACCATGACCACTACACAGTAGTACACTTCAAGAGAAAAACGAATTTAAGATAATTTCGTTCGCTGCTAGTCCCAACCCTGTCTTAAACCCTAGCCGCTACTGTATACTGTACTATCAGCATAGACGCCGCGCACGTGCGCGTGAAGCAAGGAGTCGTCTTCTGGGGAAGCGGCGGCATCGTGACTGCTGTAGTACCGCGATACCACGTGCACACGCAGCATCACCCGGCCAGACCACGCGTGCGTATTTCATCAACCATATCACGCTAAATCAGAGCTCACACATACATGTACCACAGAGCATTTCCGACACAGAGAGTATTTTCGCCGTTTAGGAGGTAGGTCCAATCCGTGGTCCGTCACACAGAAGGGTTAGGGTTCCTCTCCCTGAGGCTTCCTACCCACCCCAATCTTCCTGCGCTGATTGCCTTCCATTTTAACGCGATGAGAGTTCCCCCCGTAGTGTATGTACACAAGGGACGAACCAGCGCTTTCCGCTACAAGGACCGGAAGCGAGAGAAAAAAACTCACTTTGCAAGAAGAAAAAAAACTCGCTTACCCCGGGATTCGAACCCCTGACTTTGGCCACTAGAAGGTTGCGAGGATACCATACCAACTATAGAGGCCACCGCATGTACGCAGAATATCAAATCGTCAAACCCGGTAAAACATACCGCGGCGGTATCATCGGGGACGACGCTTTCCTCCAGCACAATCTCGTGGAGGCTGCGGCATCGCCAGAGGGCCTTGGCTAGGGCCTTGGCTCCCGTAAGGGAGAGCTGGTTGCTCGAGATGTCGAGGGTCTGGATGCCTGTCATGGTCGCTACCGCCTTGCAGGCCTGCGCGTCATATCATCATTCGCGGGAGATGATAGATGATACGAACGGGAGAGAGGGAGAGAGGGAGGGAACAAGGGAGAGGGAGAGAGCGAGAGAGAGGGGGGGGGGGGGGGGG
>FN649758.1:3109387-3120027 GCA_000310025.1 Ectocarpus siliculosus | reverse complement strand
ACCTACCTGTTTAGCGTAACGGGGGGGGGGGGGTACCCCTGTTTCCCCTGCCATAGCGGTTAGACTTTGGACGAGGACGAGGAGGGGGGGATAACAGGGAAGAGCGCTTCGCTTTACGCTATTGTTTTGGTTCCTACGAACGGTGATCGATAAATCACAGCTTTTACGGCGTTCACACTATTTCGCGCGTCGGCACATGGGAACGCGCGCCCGGGGGGGAGGGGGAGTCCGCAGACTGCATTACAAAAAGTGCTGACTACGTACGTTGAGAGGGGAGTAGACGCCTCGATGTACATTGACACTTGGAAAGCTTCGTTCACTAGGTACCATACGAATTTATGCTTCGGTTGGGGCACGCAATCACACAAAAACAGCACGGGCTCCGGCGGCACCTCTCTACGGCTGCTACGCGCTACATGTCTGTTACACGTGTTGCTGAAGGGAGTTCTTCGGGAGGTTTAATCTCTGTCGCACTAGTCGGCGCCACTGCCTTTTAGCAGCAGGCGTAATCAGCTACGCTCTTATTCATTTGCCAACGGCCAAAGCAACCAGCGAACGAGTGGCATCTCCCCGCCCTTCGGGGTCAATGGTCTAACGACTACGGTATGCACCCCTATGAGTACACTCCCCCCACCCTCGCGAAAAGTTCAATTCCTCACCAGTGCAACGTCCGTACGTTCTTGAACCGTGTGAGGAAGGCCAGGTTGTCTGGAGTGGCCCAGGTGATGGTGTTCACGCCGGACAAGGCCAGCACGGACAGCGAGGCCTCAACGGTGTCGCGGAAGGCGCGCCCAAGCTGCCGGCACCTCATGCCCTGGGCGGAAACGGCATGCGCAACAAGAGAAAAAAAAATGACCGACGCTATGTATCGCACATACAGAAGTAGCTTTCGCAGGGTTTTTCGAAAAGGTGAAAAGGTTTAACATGTTGGATGAAGCACACAATCGGGGAAGTTGGGTTAGGGTCAGGGTCATGGAATACGGTCTGCGTACCCCCTCCCTGTTCCATTTCCTCATCCTCATCCTCATCAACTTAATCTCTCGCGAAGGCGGTCCCGTACATGCGTCATCGGGGCTCTGTCTTCGCCCGCGGTGGTTAGTCAGAAGACGAAATCGAACTATTTTTCGACTACTCAGCGCTGAACAGTCGAATGGCTCGATCTCGGCTTCAAAGGGCTCAACGAAAGAGAGGCGGTGGGTCAATCGCCATGACGCCACGATACGACCAACAACAAAACATGGGCTTGTCGTGGGTGATGTTTCGAGGTATATACGACAAATAACTCACGCACATAATCAGCTACAGTAGGTGGTCCGCTACAAGTATAGTGCAGGGGAATGTGCAGAGATGTACACCATTCAAGCACGCACGAGACGTACCAAAAATGCCCTGCCCACAAGCCCCCCGCTCTTGTCTCTACTTCTTCTAAACAAAACAACGCTTGCCTGGACCCGATATGTCGGGGCCCCTTCTTGCCTATCCCCCCCCGCCACTCCTGTTCTCTTGCGCCCCCCCCCGCAGCCTCGGCGCTTCGCTCAGATCGGCGCCTCTTCAGCCAGCCAATGGCCGGCGTTTTAAACGCTCCAACTAAAGACACAGCAGTTCTTACATACACGCGCGGCGCGGATGCCAAATGGTGCCACCAGGTAGGACGCCTGCCATACCACCCACCTCGCCCAGCTCTAGGTAGTCGAGCGCGATAGTCCAAGCCCGGTCCGGAATCCTGGTGATGCCGACCCTGTCCGCGAATATCAACCCCGACGCCCTCCTCGACATCACGCCTCCTCCTCCTGCTCCTCCCTGACCTCCTCCGCTCCGACTTACACCGCTCCCCCCTCTCCCCGCCCCCCCGCCAATCGAGGACGACGAGGGAGGCATCGCGATCTGTTTCGAGGTCGGGGAAGGGTCCCAGTCCATGCTGCTGACGCTCCCGGCGGCGTCCGCATCTGCTGTTGTTGCTGCCGCCGCCGCCGCGAGGCTGCTGGCCACTGCTGGTGCTCTCGGGAGAGAAACCCCTGGCGTAACGGAGGAACGAGGGCACGGAAAGAGGGAGCTGTATGGTGTGTGCGTGCGTCTTTCATGTTGGCCACGACCGCGCTAAAACCGGCTGGCTGACCAATGAAAAGAACATCCCTGTGTGTGTGATGCTAACAAGACCCAGAAAGCGTCGTCCAATACAAGCGGGGACGCAAAAAAACAGCAGCACGATCGTGCTGCCGAGCGCTCTGCCGAGGCAAGCGGCCGTTCCCTACCCCCGCTGCAGTACTCTAGATTGGTGCAAGACATGTGGTTAGACGGACGGTGTCATGCTCCGAAAAAGTCGACAAAGCAAGCACGTGAAAACACCCCTGCCTCCTGCCGAGCATTCACGTCCCCCGAACCCGTCAACCGTTTGTCACGGCCTTCACAGCAATACCACCAACCATGCTCCGACATATCGTACCAAACACATACATCGCGCGGTCTTTTAAGACTCTGCGTCCAAACTCACCACGCGAGAACAGAGAATGCAGACTTGAATCCGAACACAGCCAAAGCGTACACCCAGCTCCTCAGGATTGCACCATAGCAAGGCACTCCCCTTTCAGCATCAAACAAGCAAAACCTAACCCCCTTTGCTTTTTTTCTTTTTGTGCACACGCAGGGATGATGGCCAGCTTCTGGTGCATCCTTGTCAAACGTAAGCCTGGGCCGGCGAAAACCCGGCATACACATCGCTCCTCCGTCCCGGCATTGTAGGGATGCGAGGCCAACGATCTACCGACTACGGCATGCGTTTACATGAGAACACCCCCCCCCGCCCCCCCGCCCCCCCCTGCGACTCACCACTAGCATCTACCGGTGCCGCCTCTGCTTGTGCTTCAGCCGCTGCGGCAGTGGACTCCGCCATGGCTGCCACGGGCAGGCAGCTCGTCAACACGTCGTCGATCATGCTCTGGCAGTCCGGGCGCGCCTGTGCAAACAGAGAGGTACATCGAGAGGGGGGGGCGGCGGGGGTGTAGAGAACAGTAGGTCAGGCTCTCGGCGAGACTACTTCGGTGGGGTGCTGCAGGGAGGATGCCGCAAAGTATAAATCGTCGTGCCCTGTTCAACTAATTTAACGCCTGGACGTGACACACATGATGGCACAACCAAAAACAGAAGCGCCCGTGATAGTGGCATCCGGCCGCAGAGTAGACGCACTTTACACACCAACAAAGCAAGCGTGAATGTAGTGAAATGACACATTGAGGGCATGTCCGCAACATACTACTCATAGGGGCCAAGCCTCTTGATGTCGATCATGATAACACACCACACGCAACAACGGATATGTATTTAGCACAGCAGAGCGGTATCATCACGTAAGCATCTGTCGGGTACATGTGCTGTGAAAAACGCATCTCTGATCGACGTCGACATGGTCGACATGAAGAGCCGCTGCGCAACGTACCGATGACACCGACTGAATAACCGTTATTGGGCAGGTTAAACGTCTCTAGCATCTGTTGCTGGTGTTTGCTCCAAATCGACAAATATAATTTGCGCGAAAACTCGTTGACGCCCAGCGATGCGAGGTCGCCCCGTCCAACACAACCCCCTTTTTTCGCGCAAAAAAACAAAAACACAATCTCCGTCAAAATACCGACGTGAGTAACCAACTTGGATATTTCACACAGCAGAGTAACATCATCACATGTAAGCATAATCAAAAACACATCAAAAACACAACAACTCATGAACAAGAGAGCACAGCAGGAAAGAGATGCAAATTTCTATCAGAGGACTGCGTAATAACCCGCAAAGTATACGGTCAGCACCAAGAGCCACTGCGGAACGTAACGCACGGATGACAACCAACGTGACCGTTCTTGGGCACGTTAAACGTCTCTTGCATCCGTTGTTTGTTTGGTGTTTGCTCCAAATCGACGAATACCCATTGAAGCCCAGGGGTGCGAGGTCGCCCCGCCCAAACACAACAACCCCTTTTTTTCGCGCACAAGAACAAAACACAAAACTCAGTCAAAATTATCCACGGCCCGCAACAACAATCGCTCTACCTCCACCACCACCACCGTCACCGAGTCCTCCGACGCTGGTCGTGCGTCTCAAGTGCTCAAGAGAGCAAGACCTCTGGCCTTCCTCGCGGCTCGCACTGCAACGGAGTGCCGGTCCCGCACCTTCAGCAGGTACCCGCCGGCGTGGCGGTGGTCCTGCAGCGGCAGACGGAGAGTCTTCGGCGTCTGCGGCTCCTGGAGACCACGGTCAACCCTACCGTACTTTGTAGCCACGATGCTCTACGTGTTTGCACTTGCCAAACAACCATACTGTATACACAGATGTCGCGTGAAACACCGATAACTATCCGCCTCACAGCGTACATCGTCCGCCGCGTGTCGCGCGTTCCCCAACGGTCAATGTGCTACGTTTGTGTTCGCGAATGCATCGAGACTACATACGCGCTCTGGCACAGACTTCTTCATTCTAGAGCGCAAAACCCAATCTCATCGCACTTACGGACAACCACAGGGCAACCCTCGCTCGTTTTGCAAGGTTTACTACAGCAGCGCGTGTGAATGCCTTCGCCTTTCCGCGTGTGTTTACTTGAGGACGTCCACGAAGTTTGCACCAAAAAAATGCCCGCTTTTGCACGTGAGCTTTAACGACAACGCTCACGAGCCGTGGGCATCTCAACACTTTTTTTTTCTTGACGTTCTCCGCAGGTGCAGCCACTCCTCCGTCCACTCTCGTGCCCACCGAACGGCAGTCTCCTCTCCGCCATCCACGCCTCAGGAGGTCGTAGCACCGTCTTCTCCTACCACCGTCCGGTGCATCAGGGGCGGGAGAAATATCTCCATCGTACGTACCACGCCGGACTCACAGCCGGTGCCACCGGAACGCGACCTCGAGTACATCCGTCCTCGGGACAAACTGCTCAATCGCCCTTATTCCTGAAGGAAAATTCTAACCCACCCATGCCCCTTTGCCCTTTTCACCTCCAATTCTCAGGTGGGCAAACGGTGCCGCAAGTGCAAGCGCGCTGACCCGACCATA
This sequence comes from Ectocarpus siliculosus, assembly GCA_000310025.1. Lineage (NCBI taxonomy): Eukaryota > Phaeophyceae > Ectocarpales > Ectocarpaceae > Ectocarpus > Ectocarpus siliculosus. Next base: position 3,114,993 of record FN649758.1, on the reverse strand, counting down.
CTAGAAATCCGACCAGCTATATAGTGGCCAGAGTGCCACTCCCTTACACCTCGGGTTCGCCGTAAAGCTCCTCCAAATTTTCTTGAAGGAGCTTCGCGGCGCACCCGAGATGTAAGGGAGTGGTACTCTTCGCCACGGATGGTCGGGTCAGTGCGCTTGCACTTGCGGCACCGTTTTCCCACCGCTTGGAGCCTGGTGCCCTTGGCGAGCGCCTGGCGAGGCCTCTTGGTAGAAGGTTCCGAGAAGGCGTCCCTGGCCGCCTTCTTCGCGGCGTTCTTCGCGGAGTTAAGCACTTCGCCTTCCGCTCGTCGGCGGTGGCGTTGATTGCAGTCTCCCACTCCTTGCGGAGCGTTACGGCGCAGCCTAACCCATGAGCATAGAACTGCCGGCTTAAAAGGCCGGAACAAGTTGATGAGTGCCAGTAGCGGGACGAGAAATGACTCTGCTCGGCTGGGTGTTTGGAGGTTCGGCGATCTAGGCGTGCAGTTACCTATCACTTTTCGATTCAAGTATTTGAGCTTGAGCGATGAGGGTAACAAGACCTGCAAGCATTGCAGCGCAAGAATGTGGAAAGAAGAGAGTATCAACTGTCGCGGACAGGGCAAGTACGCTGTGCATAGCTTGAAGCCGTTGCCGGCGGGTGTTATGATCGCTCTTAGTTCTGCTAAGATACAACAAATTTTTTTCACGTGTCTCGGAGCCAGCCCTGGCAAGGCCTGGGTGCAAATGAAACCACCAGCAACGATGAAGTTACACGGCCGACCGTATCACCGTATCATGGACAGCTTCAGAAATTCATACAACAACACCCGGCCGTCACAAAACAACGTTCGCATGTACATTGACGACCACGAACTGCAAAGCACGGGCCGATCTCTTCACCTCGACGGCAAAACAGTAAAGAATACTGCGCAACAACTGCGCGAACACAATTCATGGGTAAAGCAGTATATCGTGCTCTTCTCGTTGAGATAGACAACTCCGACGAAGATAACACGAGCATCTCTTTGTACAGAAGTTCCACGAATTCAGCCCACCGCAAGAACAGAACTGGCCGCCTTGCTGTACAAAGATAACCTAGACGGTACGAGGCAGGCGACATGTCTACACCTACCCACGCAACGGACCACCGGAAGAACGCGACAAACCACGCTTTGCTCCAATCTGTACGAGTTCATACCTTACAGCAGTATCCTCTGTTATATGTATATTGTTTGGAGACAGTGGATGGTCTCCAGGTGATTTTGAAGACGGAAGGCCAGACCGTACACTATCCACCACAGGAAAAGCTCGAATCTACGCGCGGCAGCGATTAATGATAGAACTTGTCTTCCAGCAATTGTCTACTGTTGCACAGGAGCGGGAATGCAACCAGTACGCAACCAAATATGACCTCAAACCCAGCTACGTAGAAAGGAAGCTTCCAGATAAAAAGAATGGCCACCAAAAAAGCCGTTTTCATAATGCACCCGGGACAAAAAAAGTGGGCACGCGTAAGTTTCACGGGTCTCGCAGAAACAGAAAGAGAAATCAGCTAGACGCTATAGGCCGTTGTTGCGCGCATGGACCCTCCTACCTTGAGGGTGACCTTTACTGCCAACCTTCTTGACCAGACGTTACTGAAAAACTGCTACCAGAGGACAAACTGGAATGGATCGACCAGCCCTTACCACCCATACCCAAACCCTCCCGCTGCTAACGTCTGCGACGTTTCATACTATTTATTTACCCGAGCTTTCCACTACGCCACCCTTCGGTACACCATCTCTTACGCTTTTCACTCCCTCTTAGTGTGTTGGCGACTTGTGCCACACCCCCGGGAGCGCATGCACCGACCTCCCGAACCTTGTAGGTACTCCGTACCAACGAGGGAAAGGGATGACTGAACCGTGTCGCGATAAAAGCTAAGGGTAGCACTACTTGTACAGGAGGGAAGAGTGGGACAAAGAGAAAAAACACGCACGCACACCTTGCTTCCCAGCACAACATACAGAGAGATACACAAGACGGCTACCAGACTGTCTTGTTGAGGCTGTTACTCACAGGGGAGACATCGACGTGTGCTGCTCGGGAATCGGTAGAAATACGTTTGTTTCCGCTGGTGCTACGAAAATTGATCGCCGATCTATCGTAGACTCTTTTCGACTTATATATAAGTATAAGATATTGAGAAAAATGATAGCACAAAAAGCTCCTGTGTGACCTTCCTCTTGTGTGACCCGGCTGATGCGTCAGGTATATACACCGAAAGGCCTGGAAACCGGCGCCAGAATAGATGGGACGAATACACACACGCAAGCTTTTGGTGCTTGCCCTCCTGGTGGCTTTCCTGTGTGAAGCCATTTTTTTTTTTTTTTCTTGTTGTTCCGTGGAGCCAGCCTAACAGAGTCTCCCCCGGCTCTCGGCGTACGTTTCACGCAACCAGCCGGCGTCACAACACAGGAAGAAATGTACACCTCTTGCACCTCCTGCGATGCTCGCAAACACTTGTAGCTACTGTAACACTAAGTAGACGGTGCGGACAGTTGACGTATGTAGATGTGCCGCCTCCACTACTGTGCGTTCAACCGAACAGACGGACGGACGTTGTTTTTGTTGCGGTTTGGCAGGATGTCCCTGTCTGTGGTCATACAACGTACAGCTCTTGGAACAGAGCCTTGACCAACAAAGAGAGGATGGTAGGACAGAGAGCTCCCGAACCGCTACTGTAGGTGTCGGTGTTGTGTGGGGACGTATGCTGTGTGGTTCAGCAGCAGGGACTACGACAGCATACCAACCCCAACGTTAGCAAATCCTATTTATGTAGCACACACGCACACATTCCTCCTCTGTTCGGTTGACTCCACCCCCAGAGAGCTACCGTTGGTGCGGTGTTCAAGAAGCTAACTTGTTGCAACCGCTCTCTCTCTCTCTCTCTCTCTCTCTCTCTCTCTGCTGCTGCTGCTGTTACCTGAAAGCATGTCAATTCGCGTGCCGCAACCAGATCTGCTCGCAGCTTGGCAAGGTCGAGAGAATCAGAGCTGGGCTCCAACGAGGAGCGCCCGGGAGTCCCTGAGAGCGATGGTCGCCCGCGGAACGACATGGCATCAAAAGAAATCGGCGCTGTTGTCTCGCTGTGCGACTCTCCTGCTCTCCACACACAGCAGCAACGCGGTTGGCGTGCGGTTTGTTTGTCAGGACGCGCACCACACTGCACTGAACACAACAACAACAATGGCAAGGGGCTCCGCAGTCTGGGTACGGGTATGCGGGGGGTTTCGTTCGCATAATCATTTCCCATGATGATGATGATATGAACATCCCATGATGATGATGACATGAACATAAAGCAGTTCAGACACACACAGCTTCTTCCCAGCGTAGCCGCCTGGCATCTGTTGCTGGCAAATCTTGCCAACCGTTCCGAGAAGCACGAGTGGACGTCGAACAAAAGTCGAGAGCCGATTTTCCGTCTCTAGACGGTCCGCTACACAACCGCACTGCAACCGTCCGATTTCTTCCGTTGCCGCAACAGCACAATCGACAACAACACCAAGCAAGCTCGTCGCGATGCAGCAGGCCCGATCGCTCGTCTTCGGGCTTCGACCTCCACCTTGCCGTGCCAGCAGCGTGCTCTCCTTCACCCAGCCCGCCCGGCCTTGGATCTCCCGGCCGGCGTCTGCCCTCCACAGCAGTAGTAGGCGTCACAGCGGCGGCGGCGGAACCTCGTCCTCAACAAGGCAGGCACCAAGGGCAGCAGATCCTGTCTCGACCAACGGCGCCATCATGAGCAGCACCGGCAGCAGCAGCAGCAGCAGAAGAAAAAGGACGTGGTGGGGAATGGCGCTGGAAGGGCCGGGTGCTTTCTCGGTGGCGCCGAGGAGAGGTCGGCCTGCTGCTGCTGCTACTGTGCCCCGCCGGCTGCTTGGGCATCATGAACAACAACGCATGTTCCTGCTGCCTCCCGCCCGGAGATCCACGTCCACTGAAGCGGGCGGCGGCGGCGGGGTGGTAGAGGAAGGCGCTCACGGCGAGAGCGAGGTCGAAGACGAGGAGGGCGGAGACGGGCTTCTTGCCGCGCTGGCAGACGAGCTAGTCTGGGAAGGGGATGGTGACGAAGGGGAGGAAGATGGTGAGGAGGAGGAGGAGGAGGAGGAGGAAGCCGGGATGGAGGGATTGGATCTCGAGAGCTTGGGGATATCCATAATGGTCAGTTCGCGCTTTGTTCGATGTGATATGATTTGTACATCGAATTAAAAGAAATACTTTCTTCGCTCTAGAAATAGCCACAGCAGTAGTCGAAGGGGATGGGTTGAAGTTATTTTTCAGTGAATGTAGGTGTTGTTTTGGAGCATGGACTCCGGCTGTATTGGTATGCATGTGTGCGACACACCGATGGCAAGAGACACATGATTCGTTTACTCAGAGCCGAGAGATCGGTGCCTGAGATCTCCCCCGCGATGCGATGGCAAGGCTACCAAGCTTTGAGCAACGCTACCAAGCATCGAGTAGGCGTCCTGTTCCCTTGCGGGCGGCGCACCATCGTGTGTGCCGGTACACATCACATTCAAACACCGCCGTGCGCGCCGAACACTTCTTTCCGTTCAAGCACTTGCATGCCTCCACCTGAGAGAGAGAGAGAGCATGGGAACCATTCGCCAGAACGTTCTTTGGCGTGCCTGTCTTGCCCTCGGCTCTGTGTTGTTTTTTCGGGCCAGGACGATGAGGATGCGGAGGAAGTGCAGGAGCAGCTGCGGCGAGAGTGGGGGACAGCCTCCGTGCAAAACGAGCAGAAGGAATACGAAATCGACACTGCCGAGCTGCAGTCAAAGGTGCAGTGGCCTTCCTTCCTTCTGCGACTGGGTTCGCGCCATGCCGTAGTTTTCGTAAGATACCACACCCCCCTGCACCGATTTCGCGAGAACAAACATGCCGCAGGCTGCGCAAGGTACCACGCCCCCTCCCGTGCACCAGATTTTTAGAGCTAGAAACTCGACCACACGAGGAGGTTGCCACAGCAGTCGACAGATGCGTTTTTGGAAAGCTCACTATTATAGTGTCATTTTCTACAGCGCCCCAGCGTCGCTGCTGTTGTGTTTTTTTGCTGCAGAGTAGTCGAGCTTTGCAAGTTGGCCCAGGGGTGTGGTGTCTTCCGTCACGCCACCTAAGGCATGTCGTTAAGCGTAGGGTCGGTTGCGATGTCGACCGAGGTGAGCGCGTGTTCTCGTGCCGGCGAAGTAATTTCCGGGGGGTGGCCGATCCATCCAAGTCGGTTTAGAGCGTACCCACACACGGAGTACATACGTAGTGCTGCACTCCTTGTGCGGACACTCAAAAAGGCTTTCGACGCGCTACATTCGCCACGATGGTTTGGTAGACGGTATATGCATAGATGTCATAGGGATGGACAAAATAGACGCTTTTTCTCGTGCGGCGTAGCTGACATTGTTTGAATAACGTGTGCACAAACGTCGAAGATCTTTCGGAGTGCTATATACGAATACCCCCCATCTCCTGGTTTTGCACAGCAAAACGCAAGGGTGACCGCCAGCTTCCGGCTCATTCTTGTGAAACGCAGTAGCTTGGGCCCGGTACGTCGCTCCGCTCCGGCATTGTAGGGATGCGAA
>FN649758.1:3088670-3099705 GCA_000310025.1 Ectocarpus siliculosus | reverse complement strand
GCCCGGGGGGGGGAAACCCGGGGGGGGCCCCCAAGGGAAAAGTTGTAAAAAGACGGCCAGTGAATCATAAAAGGGATAATGGGGGGGGGGGGGGGGGGGGGGGGTCACCGGTGGTACGCCCTAATAGGCCTACCTGTCCGGCTTGGGCCTGGATAACCTCTCTCGAGTCGGGGTTGGCAGGGTCGGCGGGGATGATCTGCATCAGGCGAACGAGCAAGCAGCACCAGCAACGGCAGCACCATGGCCGCAGCGAAAATGGGAGACGTGGGGCGAAATGTGGTGAGGGAATCGAAAGGGGTCATGTGGAGCGAAAGGCGAGAGGCACGAGAAGGGGATTCAGTATTTTCATTCCTCGAGGCGATACAGCAACAAATCAGCAGCAAAACCTTATCTTTCGGGAGAACCTTCCAAGATGACCTCGAATGGTGTGAGGGGGGCGGGGGCGGCGCAATATGCCGTAAGTACACTCGGAAACATCGGGGAAAAGGTGGGCGACAATACAGAGAATGGCAGCAAACACAACAGAATGACATCAACAACAGAAGACCACAGGCGTGCCTACAACGTACAGCAAGGTAGTTCTCTTGAACTCCGCCTTGAACGTGGACGACGATCGTCGTTTCGGCACACAAAAAAACGCACAATAAGCTGAATAAAGATTTGTAGACTCTTCTTTTTGGTTCGGTGAGGTTTGCTGGGCTGTTCGAGTCAAGAACACGTGAGCTGTGTCAGCTGTTATAATAGATCTTGGGAACCGTGACACTGCAGCTGTCAGCTGATTCGCACCAGCACATGCTTTACTGTCATCTTGCATCACACCGAGATGACGCTACTACATACTATGCTCTGGTCAACCCACTCCGGAGGCGCGCCCTTCAAACGGTACCGGATATACTTGTCAGCACACCTTGACGCTGCTACTACCATGCTTTGGTGTACCCGCTCCGGAGGCACGCCTTGCAAACGGTACACTGGATAAAAACAGGTGTATATATATAATAGTTAGTGTGGGTTATTGGCACCTGCTCGCTGAGGCGTGTCTCGACGTTGATCACGCCCATGGGGATACCGCCAATCCTCGCCCTCCCCACGACGACGGACTTGCCCCACCCGCTCAGGTACTCCTGGTAGGAACCGCGGTCGAAGAACCCGGGCACCCAGCTAGAACCGTCGCTACCGACCTGGAAAAGGTTAAAAGAAAGAGCAAACGGCGGTGGGTATCATGGACGAGTTAACACGAGCACAAAAAATGGTACGTACCCATGGAACCGTCGTTGCTAACCTGAAAAAAGGAGAGGAAACGGCGGTAGCTAACACGATATTTCAATGTGTAAGAAGAGCGTCGCTGCCTACCTGATAAAAGAGGTACAGAAGAAAATTGCACACAGCGATAGGTACCCATGTAACAAGAGCGTCGCTGCCAAAAGGTACAACAACAGGCCAAAGCACACAGCGATAGGTGCCATGGTATTTGATTAACACGAGTGTCGCTGCCAACGTCGTTGCTAACATGAAAAATTTACAACAACAGACGAGTGCACAACGATCGGTATCCATGGAATTGACCAACACGAGCTCGCTGCCAACCTGAAAAAGGTACATGGAACGCTAGAAGTGCACAGAGCAGTGTTGGTACCGCGCCTAAAACACCCCAAAGGGAGAAGAAAAGCCCCAAAAAATAAGAAGCCACGCAACAACGTGTGACCCAACCCGAACAGCAAAAGCAGCTCAAAATCCACCCAACAGCATGGCATGTACCGTGCCATGAATATACCACGGTACACACCTTTCCGCGGCACAGGTCACGCGGGTCGTACGGCGCCTTCGTCGGGTAAACCGAAACCTGACACCATAGAAAACAACGCCCCCCAGGTGCAAACCCAGCGCACCGGAGAGGGGACAAGCAGACAAGAACGACGGAAAGGGTGGGTGTGGGGTTCGAGAAAGGTTAAGGACGCATTCCTTCCAAGAATGTAAGCCGGACTTCAAAACGCGAAGGCAAGCAAGGCGGATCGGCGCAACACCTTATACGAGTTGCTGCCCAGAAGCGAACCCGGCGCTCTGATGCATCAAAATGGTGTAAGGCGATGGGAAAACCCAATGTTTCCCACTAAACCGGATAAAACAGCGGTGCAGTACGGGGCGTCGTTGAATCTTTCGCTGTAATACTTGCACGGAAGTATGTGATAACAGACAGCGAACTTAGAAAAACTGCCGAGGCTGCCAGCGGATCAGAGGGAAAAATGTTGGTGCTGTCAACCGAACAACCTGAATTTTCACGTGCACGGAAGAATTCGGAACGTACATCTACGTTTTTGTTTAGCGCACAGCTAAATATTTCACGCCGGATCAAAGGCGCAACACCGCACGTTTATCCCCCCCCCCCCCCCAAAAAGGAAGGAGAAACGGGACACCCAAACTATCGGCGTTGTTCGTTCTCCCAAGCCCTCTTCTTAGGTTGTTCCGAGACAGAAAGTAGACCGGGTATAAAGGCGAAACGTTATCATCCGGCAAAAAAACGATAAATTCGGTGCCGGTTGGTGCAGCGCCCCCACCCATGCTTGCTCTTTTCTTCTTGCTCATTGGGTTGTGTACAACTTTTTTTTATCACGGCACCACGAAAAAATAAATAAATAAAAAAGCTCCCAACGACTGGAATACCACAGCTGTCATCGATCCGGCAGCGTTCTTAAATCTGTGTTGTACAAACATTTGCGATATTTGAACCAGTCCGTGACCTCACCTCACAACGAGAAGCAAGGCATTCTTGTCTTGGGAAGATTGTCACAAAAAGACGCAGATCGCAATGGAGATAACACCCTCCCACCCACATTCTGCTGCTGCATACACCCATCTCACAATGGTATAACAGCACTAAAATACTTGGCTTTTTTGGTACATTTTTTTTTAATTGTTTTGGCCGGACTGTCGATTTTCGACTTGATTGTTTGCGTGTCATCGGGATACCACCGCCATGCCATACTTTGCCTCCCCGTCTTGCCGCCTTCGTGATAAAACGACGGTCGGTTTGAACATCCTTCGTGTGCGCCGCGCTTCCGGGTCACTAGGCATGGTGGCAGTGACCCGGAATCGCTGCCCACACGAAGGTTGCACGAACCGACCGTCATTTGATCACGGAGGCGGCAAGACGGGGGGAGGCAGTAACTGCCTGCCCGTCTTACCGCCTGCGTGCTACCACAACGCAAGCCAACCCCAGCACCCAACGAACCAGCCGACAACCACGGAGAGGCGTAGGTAGCTCACCCACCTCATGCTCGACGGGGGTCAGTCACGGGGCGCACGATTGTTAGCCACGTACATACCGATCCCGGGTGCTACACCCACATCAATCATACTATAGCACAAGTCACCCTAGCACCAACCAACAGGCAACCACGGAGTGGGGGGCCCCGTGATGTAGATAGGTAGGCACCCACCTCGCGCTCGACGGGGTCAGTGACGGGCCGGGCGACCGGCAGTGAGCCCGCGGTCTTGGGCACGTACGACAGCCACTGCAGGATTCTGTCCACGCCCTCCTGGTCGTTGCCAACCTCCAGGTGGCTCACGCCGTTCGGGTGCATCACCTGCGTCGCGTCGCCGCAGAAAAAAAAACAAAAAAAAACGCAGAAATATATAATTGGGTGCTGTTTTATATTCAATTCTATATTTCTTGGGGTTAGTACAGGACCGATGTTTTGTGGGTTTTTGGAGGACAAGTCCCACGGTTAAAAAAGGAGCACACACACACACACACAACAAGCTGTGTCGTGTGTTGGCCTTGGTATGCATATTTTTTGTATGCGGATGATGCTTTTACTCCTGCCTGAGGGGGCAGGGCCGGCCGTCGAGCGGCGCTATTCACAGGAACCGGCGCTATTCCACGCGTACAAAATTACTGCAGGTGTTTCAGTCTGTGCCCAGCAAATTCACCAGCGTGAATCAACCGGCGTTATTGACGCCCCCCCGCTGTAATCGGGCACTGCAGCATGTTGAGGTTAAAGCTCCCCCAACCGCACGGCGAGTGAAGAAGGCGAGTCAACGACTGCTGTGTCTTGGCCCTTCACAAAGGTTGCGACAACTAGAACGAAGCGTGGAACATGGTGGTAGCCCAACCCCCAACAGCACCACGATGTTGCCGTGTTATAGCAGGCCATCGTCATCTCACCTGGGGCCCTCCAAGCTGGTCCTGCGAGGTGTACACCTCCCTCCCGAGGAGCTTGTTCAGGGCGGAGAAACCGGTCAGGATGATCGGGCCGTTCCTGCAAAAACAAAGAGAAAGAAAAAAAAAAAGTACAAATGTAAAAAAGAAGAGAAACGAATCGTGAGTGAAAGTGCCAAAACTTTTCTTTTTTTATACTTTTTACAAAAGACAGGAGGCCGACGACGGGCAAGACGTTGTTGTCATGAAGCAAGACGGCTTGAGCGGGACACTCGTTGCGCTATAACCTGCCTCAATACTCTGTCTCTCTCACTGCCTCAATACTACCTCTCTCCGTGTCAACACTTTCCCTCTCTCTCTCTCTCTCTCTCTCTCACAGTCTTGATCATACTGTGTGTGTGTGTTTTGTCTTTGTCTCTGTCGGTCGGTCGGTTTGTTTGTCTGTCTGTCTGTGTCTCTCTTTCCCCCCCCACTCTGTCTCTCTCTCTCACACACACCTCATCTGGATCGTCCTCTGGCCAAGCCTGACGAGGTAAGCGCCGATGCCCACGGAGCGCCCGGTGACGTACGACAGCGTGAAGGCCTCGTCGTACGCACGAGACGTCTCACCGGCGATCATGCCCGAACCGCGAAGGTTCTCCACTCCGATGCCGTGCACCTTCGACAATAGCAAGAGCGCACAAGCAGAAAAGGGGCCCCGCAAGCGTGAGGCTAGGCACGACCATGGGACACGCACACCCATTTACAAGTGTTTTGTGTTTTCAACCGCACTGAGACTGACGTCTTTTCATTGGTCACCCGGTTAGCGCGGTCGATGCTAATAATAATAATAAAAAAAACACACACAGCTGCATCGGCGACCATTGCCCGCCTTGCGATGGTGGTCAAAGTAGCCGCTCCAAAGCAGGGCAAACCATGCTCTACATGACAGAGGTGCCCACATATACAGCAACGAGAGGGAAGGAATGCGCGTCCAATCATCCACGCACGCACTATTCGTTGACAACACTCCCATGCACGCACAGTACACGAGCCAACAGAACAACAAGTTCAGCCGACCAAACGTGAGAAGTAAAGCCCACAAGTCGACCGTGCTCTTGCGCTTCTCAAACCTACCATCAAGCGCACACAGACGCACCTGTCCGATGATGTCGGTGAGCGCGTAACGCTTCTCTCCCCCCTCCACCACCTCCCGCGCGTTAACGGTGCCCTCCTCGAGGGCCTCGTAGTCCTCCGCGTTGAGGTACAGGTACTTGAAGCCCTGGGCGGGGTTCGACTCGTCATTCCATGCCACCTGTTCAAGGAATCATGCAGGACACAAATAAATGCGGGGGGGGGCGAAGGTAGGGAGAGACCGCCAAGGGCATTGTTGATTTTGTTGGTGCGATATTGGAGAAGAGCTAGGCAACGATGGTGTTCGAATCATACGCGAACAAAGGTTGAAAGAGAAGACCAACCGTCCAGAGCATGAAATACGACAGCGCTTGGTGTTGTGCTTGGGGGAGTGTTACTGGCGTCTCCGTCGCCGCCGACCTCACAACGCCCATCGTCTTTCTCAAACATCTAACCCGCCCGACGTGTTGCTTCAAGCAAACAGAACCCAATCTTTGAAAAATGACACACGAAACAGCAAGAGACAAAACGCCTTCTGGGTTGGAGAGCCACGCGCTACTCCCTCCCATACCGACCAACAAAACACGAAACAACGGTAACGAACCACAAAAAAGGAAAAGGAACGACAGCTGTTGACCCGTCGGGTTGGAGACGCATGATGTGTTGCCAATCTCCCAGACAAAACAATACACGAAACAGCAAGAGCACAAAAAAAACAAAAAAAATTACCTTGAACTTAGGCTTGAGCTCCTCCACGAGGCCGATGCGTGCCCCGGAGTTGGACGAGATGTAGATGCGAGGGAGGCCCAGCTTGCGAGCGTACTCAGAGGCGGCCAGGAAGAAGTCGTCCTGCACACGCACCACACACGACACACGACACACCATGGGGGTAGATGAATAAGTAACATAAAATAAATAATAGTTGTAAGTAAATACAGAAATAAACAATAAGTACAAGTAAATAAATAGATGAGTGGGTGAAGAGGGGCGTGCTAATGTTCTGCGTGCCTTAGCTGTTAAGACCATTGGTCACGCGTGCTCGAGAGGACGGGGTGGGGTGGGTGGAGGGGGCGTTTCAGCGAGCATGTTCACCGCGCGAAGACGAGCGCGCGTGCGCGGACAAAATTCTAACGAGGCAGTAACAAGAGGAAGGTGTGCCTGAATGCTGGACTTGGGGGGGCAGAGTCGTCCTCAACATACGATAATAGTCCCTGGTGGATCCTAGAACTAACGCGAAGCTTTGTGGAAAGTCTATACAATACCTTGAGAAAAAACCAATCATGTCAGCCGGAACAACAACCCTCATCTCAATCGCTTGCTGTGGTATTACCTCGAACAAGCAGCAAGTCTTGTGGGCTGGCATTTTTTCCAGCGGTATGGTAAACAGCATTTTTTCCAACAGCTAGTTTTTTCTGCGATTGTTACTTACGCATTCCTCCTCAACAATAAAAAAAAAATGCTAAAGGGAAGAAAAAAAAAAAAATCCTAAAGGGAAAAAAAAAAAAAATGCTAAAGGGAAAAAAAAATCCTAAAGGGAAGAAAAAAAAATCCTAAAGGGGAAACAAAAAAAAAAATCTTCTCCTTCCTTTGTTACACTACACACCTCGGCAACTCCGAAGGAACCGGACTGGAAGGTGACGTCGTTGGCGATGATGACGATCTCGCGGCCCTCGGGGTACTCGGGCGTCCGCATCATCACGTGCCAAGCGAGCATGCCGACCTTGTTGGTGCCAACCACCCGGAACTGCTTCTGGAGGGTGCCGTCTGACTGCAGGACCAGCTCGTCGGACTCGAAGAGCTGTGATAGTGGGGTGAGCGCAACGCGGCAAGTAGCAAATGCCAACAATGGAGAGCGGGGTGGGGTTAACAAAGAGAGAAATAGGCGGAGAGAGAGGTGGGGGGAGGGGGGGGGGGGGGCAGAGACGGAGAGAGGGAGGGCGAGAAGAGATAATTGAGGCAGACAGCCAGAGAGATATACGGAGACACGGAAAGAGAGAACAAAGGCCGACAGAGAGACAGAGAGAGAGACAGGGACAGGGACAGGGACAGAGAGGGAGAAACAGAGAGAGAGACAGCGAAGTGCAGAGAGAGCGAGAGTGGGGAGAGCCAACAATCGAACACCTGGTCCATTTCTCTCTTGTTCGTTTTCTGTCCAACGGCCCACTTCTTTGTCATCTCACCTGCCCAGGCATGGAGGTGTAGGCAGGGGTACCAGAAGCGCCGGCGGCATCCTTCAGCTCCGACAGGAACTCGCTCCACATGCCGATCTGGGGGTTGCGTAGTAAGCCAGGGCGGGGGAGGGGGGGGGGGGGCCCCCCCCCAAAAGTGGTGTACACGAAACGAGAGGGTGATGATCTGCAGAGGAGGGAACGTCATTGAAATCCGACACATTAATATCAAAAATACAACAAGTAATGAGGGACATCGACCGGGTCTACGGGGTGGGTTGGTGGTTGATGTTCCCATTCGGGCGGTGTAACTTGCACCACGGTACCGCAGCAGAGAAGGAGGCGAGCATCACACACAAGAGAACGAACGCACGACAAACACAAATTGGGGATGATAGCCGCAAAAGACGACAACTCACCAGTCCCACTTCCATGAGCCCCAGGAAGTCAGGGGCGTACGTCGTGCCGATGCGGCGGGCGGCGGCGCGGCGGATCTGTGCCGTGGAAAGGGAAGCACGGCAGCAGCAGCAGCGGCAGTGGGGACAAGGAAGGGGTGACGTCGAGCGAACAGTCAATCCAAGAGCAAACAACAACATCGAGAACAAACACAACAAAACATGCGTACTTCTCCTCCGCCCCCCCCCCCCCTAACCCCCCTGTCAGGGCAAGCGCCGTATTTTCATTCCACACTTCCGTATGTCCTGCTCATGTCTTGAAGTGTGTAGCCGTGCAGTCTCCCGGAGGTTCCGCAGGGGGGCAACGTGAATTTAATCGGTAAGAATCGGAGACCTCAACTGTGATCAGAAACGGCGTCCTTTTTTACGACTTTTTTTGTCGGCCATGAAATTCTGAAATCGGTGTTTTCGGCGATCGCCTTTTGTACGGGGGAAGAGCCTGCATTTGATTGGCTAGCTGGTTGGTGCGCGCAAAACACAAAAAACACGAAACACGCTCTCAAAAAGACACGAAAAAAAAAAAACGGGCTGCCTTCCTAAAATAAGTATGAACTGACCTGCACGGAGTTGCTAGCGGGGTAGGGGTTGAGCATGCAGATGTCCCCTCCCTGTGTGAGGGAGCACCACTGCTTCGTGACGCCGGTGATGGGGTCGGGGTACTCTTGGAAGCCGTCCACGCGGAGCCATTGGCCGGACATGGAGCTCGCCATCAGGCGGACCGGGGTGATTTTCTTCAGGTTCATCCGGGCGACAAAGAGAAGGAGAGCAGGGAGGGCGAGGACGATGTTGATTTTCTTACGTTGGACATTGAAAAAAAAATGGTAAAATATGCAAGGGTGTTCTTTACTGAATCTTATGTTTTTTCGGGGTTAACGAGGAAAGGTCGTGTTGTTGTCTTCACATGAAAAAACGCTCCGGTCTCTTCTCACTACCTTCTAACTAATGCATGGGGCAAGACAAAGCATCAAACAGACGTGTACGCAAAAAACGCCGAAAAAGTGTTTGCTTCCGTTCCTTCCTTCCCTTGTAACGAAAAAGTCGGGGGAACACGCGAAGGAAGCCTCAAAAGGGTTTGGGATTTGGATTGTAGCCAGTGTCAACGGTATTGTGGAGTAATTCCCTTAGGAAAGTGCGGGATGCGGGAGATGTAACTCCCGATGGAAGGATAAAACAGGGGACAGGACCTTTGTGGCCCCTTGCCGAGGGAGCATGTCCTCCCCCTCTGTGCTCAGTCTACCTTTGAGAGCAAAGCAACAGCAAGCCCTGCTGTTCCAAGAGATCACTCTAAAAACTAGTGAGTCCTCTTTATCATGCAGGGTCTTCAGGGGTCGCTTACGTGTGTAATCTCACAACATTTGGCGTCGTCGGCAGGATCGCCGCCCGATGATTCGGCACGTACATTCGTGCCGATGATCATCAGCTCGCGTGTGTTCATGGGTTCTGCCTGTTTGTTTTTTTATGTGTGTTGTTCCGGTTGAGATGTGGGTCTGCAGATTGCCGACTTCGGGTTGGTACGGTATCGCCCTGATCACCGCCCACCGCACCCTCACCACCATCGGACCAGAAACATGCGCCGCCCGCCCACCGCCTCGCCCTCATCATCACTCACCCCGCTGCTCTCGTCGGGAGAGATGCGCGCCTTGACCTCGATCTCGTCCACCCGGAGCTTTAGCAGGCGGGTCGCGTGCCTCGAGATCATGGTGTCCATGACGTTCTTCCACTCCGCCACCACGTCGCCGGGCACAGCGTTGAGCTCGGGCATCATGTGCAGGAAGATGCGGGAGGAGCAGGCCGGGTTCACCCTCGAGTCGAGCATCGCTCGCTCCAGCTCGTCCATGGCCATCAGCAGAGCCTGCGCCAGTCGGTCGGGTCGACGATGGGGCAGCAATTTGAGCAAATAAGTGATCCGCGAAATTCCGTGGAAGAGTTTCGCAGAAACTCGAGACAGGTGAAGGGGTGCGACTTCGTGCAACAACGCAAAAAAAACAAAAACACCCCTATTATAATAGCAGACAGGCACAACAACCCAAAGAACCAACCAAACATGCCCGAGAGAGAGAGAGAGAGAGCCGTGAAACCGTCAAAAAAAGGGAGAAGGAACAGCAACAAACACACGCATAAAAAAAAAAGGGCGGGGGGGGGGGGAGGGGGGACCCCCGTCCTTGATGCACAAACCAGGAATGAAACGTCGACACAAAAACAGTCTGGAAAAGACCCATCAGCAGAGCCTGTCGACGGGTAGTATCGGCGGAGATACACAGCTGCAACGATCGTTGGCGCTACATACCAACCCCGGGGCTGCGCGAACACGTGGCAGACACCCACGTCTTCTGCGGTGGCCCCCCCGCCATACAGCTAGCGGCTACGGTTCACACGAGAGAATATTCACGAGAAAATCCGAATACAATGAGCGTTAACTTGCTTGTCACGACCATGACAAAGGCACATGTATCACACGGCAGAACGGTTCAAGACAAGACCGGATTCAGAGGGAGTGTTGCTGGCTTGTACCGACCATGACAAAGGCACATGTATCACACGGCAGAACGGTTCAAGACAAGACCGGATTCAGAGGGAGTGTTACTGGCTTGTACCGACCATGACAAAGGCACATGCACTACGCAGCAGCGTGGCTAAAGAGGAAACCGGATTCAACAGAGTGTTGTTGGCTTGCAACAACTTCCTCATAAAAAAAACGTAGCCGCTGCTGCTGTACACTCGCGGTCCCGGCTTAGCGGTCCATAGTGCCACAAAATGTTTTGGCCGCTGTTAATATACTAGTTTGAGTACCGAGGTGTAGCCGTGCGACAAGATTTTTCTCAGATGTTGGAACCGCTCTTCAGGGCATCCCGCTAAACACGGAACCGTCAAACCGGGACCACGACCGTACCTGGTTAGCGCCTTCCATGGTGTACGTCTCCGGGCGGTGCGAGATGGCCCTGAGGAACAGAGTCTGCGGGGTGGCGCGCTTGAGCGCTCCGCCACGCTCCACGCCGAGGTAGATCTGCAACCCCGGTCGGTCCAGTTCGTGTGTTGTCACGCAGACACAGACGAAGGAGAGAGGGCAAGGGAAAAGGGGTAGTGATTAGAGTGGTTCGATGGCAAACGATGGAGGGGTGGGGGTGGGGGTGGGGCTGGGT
>FN649758.1:3072044-3084470 GCA_000310025.1 Ectocarpus siliculosus | reverse complement strand
GGCTGTTGGATGTACTCACAGCATCAACAGATTATTGCGAGCAAGAATTTCCCGAGCAGATGGAGCGGGGAGTTTGGGGGTTCAATGGTTGCTATGGATTAGATTTGGTGGTACCAACTTTATCACATATTGCAGGTTTGAGGGTATGGGTGTCTACAACGGAATTTGTGTGCGTGGCTTGTGGTTCCTCACTTCCTTTTTCTGTGTATAATCAAGTCCTTTTTCCGGCTCTCACGCCAACCCCGGCTTCCACGCCCATACTCCGGCTATCACGCCAACCCGGCTTCCACGCCTTCAGGACTCCCACGTCCCTACATATACCTTTACATCAGGGCCACCACGCCACCCGGCTTCCACGCCACAACTATATTATACACGAGCTTCCACGCTCCACCACGTAGAAGGGCTTTCACGCCCGCGGATAGTTTCTACATTTTGACCGTTGGCAGTACCCAGCTGCTGGCACCTTTTGTTTCCCACTACGGGACCCCGCGCCGAGGCACCCACGCACAAAGCTACTCAACACAGCCTCAAGCCCATGTGATCCGGCCGGGTGCTAACGAGCTCAGCGCATATCTTTTATTAGATAAAATTAGACCATCTGATCAGTCAACGTTGACTTAGTGGTCTAATGGATAAAATTAGACCATCTGACTGATCAGTCAACGTTGACTGTCATCGTTGACTGATCAGATGGTCTAATTTTATCTAAAGTCAACGTTGACTGATCAGATGGTCTAATTTTATCTAATAGTACCTACGTACAATCGCAGTCAAGGTCTATCTTATTGTACGTGTGTGTTCTTGGGTCAGGTGCGCGGTCGGCAGGGGTTGTTAGAGTTTGCAATTTAGACGTACGCGGTGTTGTCTCTCATGGCATATGCCAGTGATCATCCCAGAACTTGGTTGCTTTATACACTGGTACAAGGAGCGTATGACTATCGTTGCGTAGCACTGTCCAGAAGCAGCCACAGGCAAGATCAAAGGCCATCACGGAACTTATTGCCCAGAACATCTTGCTTGAACGACGCTACCAAGTGCATCCAACCCACTCAGCACAAAAGATGCTGCCAAACTATTTTGCTGTCGTACATCTGTCGCAGGGCCCAAATGGGCGAGAACACAAAAACAACTTCGGCGGAAACGAAAAAATGTGGGCGGCAAATTGCAAAACGACTTCGGCTGAAAGAAAAGAAACGATGAGACGGCAAACGACCCAGCTTGTCACACCACGCGGGGATCATCACAGGGGATAGATGCACCAAACTTCCGGTCTCGCGATTTTGCCTGCGCGCCACGTGCGAATCGACGCCTGCGCGACTACCAGGCCAGGATCCTGTACACCGCCCTCAACATTTGGCAGAAGCACTGTTGGAGGGTTTCCCGACTCTTACCTAATCGGACGCTCGATTGGAAGGCACAGAGGACGCGCGGTGAAGCTGGCGGCCTGTGTGCCGTGTAGGGTACAAAGAACATGTGGACGATTATTGCAAGGGTGATGCATGCATACAGATGATAGCGGACATCTTCACACGATATTTCTGGTTGCAATATGTTCAACTGTTTGCGTGCATCTTGCACTCTTGTCATGTCGAGAAACGAAATTGATCTGGCCGTCAAGACTCTATGGACGCTGCTCAATGTTGCGATGCAACGGAAGGCACATGGTGTGCGCGACCGAGTGGTGATACAACTCGCAAACAACTTGTCGCTTAAACCAGCTGTGATAATCCGATGTTTTGTTGTACAGCATCACATCATGCTTTACACCATACCGCAAGGCACAATTGAGCGGCACAAAGCAAGACGACATGCGCGAAAAGAATCATCCCGAAACGCGAAACGACTTCGGCGGAAACAGAAAGCCAGTTTGTCGGGCCACACGCGGAACTTCTCTATGGCTTCAGCATGTGTCCTGTCTCGCAACTTTGTCGGCTAGACGCCACGTGCTAACGACAGCTGGGTGACCGCAAGGCTTTAGTTCTGGAAGAAGACCGTAACAAAAGTTTCAGAATATACGGTCGGCGGGTCTCCCCGACTCTGACCTGATAGCACGCTCGATTTGCAGCCCCGGTGGAGGCACGATGCGCCGTTGGTTGCCTCTGAGTGTCATGCAAGGGAAGAAAGTCGGGCGATGAACGCATAGATACTAGAGGACACAGTCACGCTAAAGGCGCACTGAATCATGTAGAGAACATACTGATTGGTCTCGATTTTTCATGGACGCTGCTGGACACTGGCACGTTATTAGTCAAATAAATGCTGCTGTAACAGTTTAACAACCCAAGTTCTGGATGGAATGATCCCATGCTGAACATCAGATAACGGGCCTGATGCCAAGACCATCGAGCTTGAACTATGCCGACAAAAGACGCCAACACAAGCAGGCGTTTCGGCATTGACACAGCAGCGGGCATCCCACAATACACCATCGTTGATTTGGGTAGAATCGCACTGCCAAAATGGGCGGTAAAAAAAAACTGCAAGACGACTTCGGTGGACAAGAAAAGAAGAACATGTTAAGCGCGCATTCGTAGGCTTTCTACAGCCTTCCTCGCAAAAAAAAACGTGTTTTGGTACTCCACTGCCGTGTGCTCTAGACAATACAGAATAGCAGTGGGGAAACCGCGATTCATTCGTGGGAGGCATCGCGGGGGGGGGGGGGGGGGGGGGGTGGCCCATGCGTCCGGATTTTTTTTTCACGTTGACCTTGACTATACCCGGAATGTATTATATAGATAAAATTCCATCATCTGACCAGTCCATGGCTGACTGGTCATATGGTCTAATTTTATCTAATAGAATGGGCATGCGGACGTGTGAGAAGTGACGACACACGAGAGCCGAGAGACAGATCTGGACTACTACTGGCGTGTGAGAGCGGAGTGAGAAGAGACTGGCATAAATGTGATGTACGTGTGGTGGATGGGGAGCAAAGGAAAGGGGCGAAAGGTTCCTCAAGGGAGCGAGCCAGATGACACAGACCGACGCGAAACGGAGATGAACGAAGCCATGCAAAGATGATGCCAGAGAGATGAAACTCTTGTATGCATGTTCAACGCGTACATGCGAGTCCCAGTAGACGGAGAGATGGACGTGTGCATTTTGATACATGCGCAAGTCCGACGTGTCGGAGAGCAGACTTCTGGCGTGTGAACGTTGAGAGAGAGAGAGAAAGAGAGAGAGAGAGAGAGAGAGAGAGAGACTGGCCTAAAGCCCTGTGAGAGGCGCAGCTAAACGATATGTGTGTGGGGTGGATGGGGAGCAGAGGAAAACGCACAACAAAGGGTTCCTCGAGCGAGCGAGAAAAAGCTGGAAAGCGGGAATGAACAAATCGGGAAAAAAACTGGAATCTGGATGCTGTGGGACATGTGAGAGGGAGAGACAGATTGTGTTGTTGTGTAAGAGCCGACGCCAGACTGGTGTGTAAGAGAGAGAGGAGAGAGAGACTGGCATTAAATAATGCGACGTGTGTGAAAGGGAGAATGATTCCATGCGACCGAACGAACCGGATGTGATGAACGAGCAAATGAGGCATGAGGGAGAAACAGAATGAACGGAAAAACAACAACAGTTTTGAAAAAAACAAAAGCGAGCTCCAAAAAGAAGTAGATCCGTAACAGATGGAAATGAGAAAATGGAGCCCTGTGAGAGCCCGAGAAGACCCGAAATGGAGCCCTCTCAGCCCATAGTGCGAGATAGATCCGCATGTATTGAGAAAGCACGACGCTGCTCTTTGTTGTTGTGTTGGGAAAGAACGGCGTTCATCTTGTATACACCCCAGCGGAACACGGAGAAGCTACATAATGTGAGCGTAGAGCGGCTGTGAAGGTCTGCACGGGGTACGAAAGCACCGAAAAGCTGTGATGGCAACAGGAACGAATCAGAAAGATCCCCGGGAAAGAGTCGGAGAGATTTTATTAGCCAGTTTGCGAAGGAGTTTTGCTGTAAAGTGTTGACCGATGCCAAATGCCAGTCAATATTTATCAAAAGACCAAGTCTTTCCGTCGTGCGCAGATTAAATTGCACTTTTTCGGCCCTAATTATGGACGCATACCCCCGCATCGTCGGCAAGAGCCATCGAACGCTGTGTGCAACATGTCGCCCGGCGATGAGCATATCGACTGCAGCAGAGAACCGCCACAGCGTAGAGGGATGGCGTGACAGATTGATTGATAGATAGGTCGTGCGATAGGCATACGACTTACCCGCCACGTTCTTTGTACCGCGAACTTCCACGGCGAAACCAGGAAAAAACATAAAATATCGGTTGACAAGAAGAACTTGAAATTGGAACAAGAGAGAGCGCCACAACAACAACAGCAGCCAGACAGCAGCACACAGCTCAAGCAACCCGAACCGATCCCGGGCAACTATCCTGAGAACGCACAGTAGTGGACCTTCACACCCTCAGAGTTTTCTCTCGATCCGTGTCCGTGGCAAGGGCATGAAGGATGCGACCGTCAGGTGGTTTGTGCTTGAAAGTGTACGTACGTGTGTCTGTGTGTGATTGGCAAGCTACTGATCTCTCTCTCTCTCTCGCTCTCTCTCTCAGCTGTTGTGTACTTCGTAGTTGTGTTGTGGGATCCACGCAACAATAACATATCGCTAGAGGCGCATTGGGTACATGATCATGCCCACGGCAAAGGTCGTATTGGCTCAGTCCCTGCTGGTTGTGATAGCTGGTCTCGGATGTATGTGTGGAGCATCAAGATTAGTCGGAGTTCGAGCTGGAAAAGAAATCCATCTGGCCAAATATAGTGACAAATATCGGAAAAAAATTGATTCGGAGGAACTTTTAATACCCCCAACTGTTGGATCTATGAGCAAAAATTTCGTGCTGCGCACTTGGAGAAACTATCGAGAGCGACGGAGAGAGGGAGAGAGAGAGAGAAAGAAAGAGAGAGAGACCGAGAGAGAGACAAAGCGAGAACTACTACTACTGTGTACTGCTCCAGAAAGCACCCAGCGTGTTATACAGTTGAGAGAGCTTGATCAGAAAGATATATATCTGGAACGGAAAAAAAGGGTCATCTCTCAAAGAGAGAAGATCCGAAAATATACATAGATCCGCATGCAATTCAGAAAGCACTACGCTGCTCTTTATTGTGCTGTTGGAAAGAACAGCATTCGTCCTTTATACACCCCGACGAACAACGAAGAAGCTATTGTAGTGTTGTAGTGTTAGCGTAGAGCGGCTGTAGAGGGAGTGTCTGCGCGGGGCACGAAAGCACCGAAAAGGTGTGGCAACAGGAACGATTCGGAAAGATGCCCCGGAAAGAATCGGAGAGATTATCGAGAGAGAGAGAGAGAGAGAGAGAGCGAGAGAGAGGGACACTGAGAAGACTGAGAGACGAAGAGAGAAAGAAAGAAAGAAAGAGAGAGAGACCGAGACCAGAGAGAGACAAAGCGAGAACTACCACTTTTACTGTATACTTCTCTAGAAAGCACAGCGTGTTACACAGCTGAGAGGCTTTGATCAGAAAGAAATCCGAAACGGAAAGAAATCGGGCTGTGTGCAGGGGGTGTGAGGGTCGGTCTTAACGAAGAAATCAGATCTCGAAATCACATTCACATTTGGATATAAGACCGGAGGATCCACAGAACTCTTTCGTTGATTGGCTGAAATGTTATGGAACCCGTCGAATCTTCAGGACTTATAACAGGACGACCCAAAACCAAATCGGGATTAGAAAAAAGGTGAAATCAATTGATCGGATCCCGATTTGGGTGAACAGCGTCCATAGTTGTGGGACCACGGTCTACTCGCAACACGGCGCGTCCCCACCTACCCCCATCCACACGAACTCCATCCACCGCCCAGCCCAGAGGAAAGAAAGAGCGCAAAAAGCCAACCCCAAGGGAGGGTGACTGCGCATCGTTGTTGCACGTGACTGGTCCCGAAAAAAACCGTGTGTGGGATGTGTTGTTCTGTGGGGCAATCTCCTGTGGGTTGTCGAACTTCAAATAAATGCACAGACGAATTGGCGGCTTTCCGTCGGACGAGGGTCGATTCAAAGTATCACATGCATAGACATCGTGTCAGAACCGCACAGAGGCCATGTACACGTTTGGTGTGTGCTTCTCGGGAGCGATAGCTCCCCATTTGGTGTGGCCACGTCATAGCAGTACGTCACAACAGCAATCTGGCAGTTGGCAAACCGCGGACCTCTCGGGTTGTTCGTGGTGGACTGGAGAGATTCGTTTCCATTTGGCAGATCTGCCGTTAAGACACACAGGCCATTCAGGCCATTTCTGTCCGGATTTGGGTAGACCGACTCTTGTATTCTTGTATCGAAATGTGATTTCGAGATCTGATTTCTTCGTTAAAACCGACCCTGAGGTGAGGAAAGAGATAGAGAGAGACAGAGATAGATATATATATATATAGAGAGAGAGAGACAGAGAGAGCCAGAGAGAGCGAGACAGACAGACAGACAGACAGAGCGAGACAGACTTGGTGCGTACTACGTACGCGGCTGTGGGCTGTGGAGTGAGCGTCCGATCAAGAAACCGGAACGGATAAACATCCCCGAAAGAGGCAATCTAAATCCAAGTGAATATATATATATGATAGGAAAAATTTGGAGAGCTGGCAGCGGCCGAATATGTACATATATATCCGGAATGCTGACAGGGAGCGGTCCGCCGGAAATGTGGCGCTTGAAGAAAATTATAAATGAGCCGAAGGACAAACGGTTGATGTTGTTTTCTTCACGTGAAACTCGTGTGATTGCAAATAATCCCAAAATCTAGCAAAGACTCGGTCCGTGGTGACAAAAATAAAAAATGCTATGCCACACAACAACAAGTAGAGCCATCAGAAGATCTAAAGAACACGCACACGATAGGGTACACAAGCCCGAATATTACACCTACAATATATACCCGCTATACGTTTGGATGCCCAGAACTGAACAACATGTCCGCACACTACATTTACTTGCTATCAACGCATATTATGTAAAAATCAATTCGTCAATGTGCTGCTGCTCTCGCCGTCGAAGATGCTGGCCACAGAGACGACTGACTGTCGTCGTGGGCCTACTCTCGCTGTTGAGAGTTGAGAGTACTGGCCATCGGAAGAAGATATCATTATATCTATACAGGAGATATTCCCTGTCACGTACGCGTAGGAGAGTCAGTTTTCCGGCAAACCTTCGGTAAGACCAGCTCTACTATGTTCCCCTGCGGGCGAATTCTGAGTAGTACCGTTTCTTTTTCCTCCATCCAGCGTAGTGAGAAATCGTGCGCACAGACAGCTGGTTGTTATGTCATTCGCTGCACTATTTCGCATCGTCAGACACCGTGTTGAAGATAGGGAGGGGGGTGATGTAAATGCCACCATAGAGCTAGTGACGTACACACACAATGGGTCGGATCTTCAACGGTGTGTTTCTCAGAAAAGAGCCGGCAGTTCCTGCGTTCCCAGAACCTTCCGCACGCAGAGCATTCTTTTTCAGTATTTAACAAGGTTGCGAGAAAAATGGGAACCTATTTTGAAATGGGAATCAACCGCTCTCCGGGATTGTGTCCATCAGTGCGATTTAGTTTCGCTCGAAAGCGCTTTCGTGGAGTTTATGTTGCCAGAAAGAGTTCCAACGGGCGGCCTACAGAGGGCGACGTGACTACTCGGTCGTGTTGGCTGTTGCGTGGAGCATGAACGTCTTCGGTAGCACTACTGGGCTAAAAAGTGATGCCGCAACATGGTGACATCGTATTGTGTATCGCATTTTATATGGTTTGAGGGTATTGGAGGCAGACGAGTGACATCGTGTACTGGAATACAGAAACAAAGTTTGAACATGCACAGCTTTTGATGGGGTTAGGGCCGGAAAAATGATAATCTGGTTGTGATTTGTCCTAAACGACACTTACCTGCACGGCGCGCCGAACACAACGTATTTAATGATAGACGGTTGCAGCGCACCCTCGTCTGTAGACGACAAGCCACGTACCAAGACAACAGGAAGCCAGTAAGTACTTGAAACGATTCCGCGGTTTCGCACACCGATCGTCGTACGGTTCTATCCTTCCTTGCTCGACCTAACCGAAAGAACGAAACACAGCTACAAATAGAAGCTCAAGAGAGTGGAACCAGTAAATGTCGGAGCCAGGTACGACCCCGACCCGACTCCGTGAAGGCGGCGACATTGAGCACTGCCGACATGTGCTTCGACGTTACTCGACCCCCTCGTCCTCTTCGTCCTCGTCCTCCTCCTCCTCGTCCTCCTCCTCCTCCTCGTCGTCCGCTTCACCGACTACACTGGAAGATTCAAACATGTCCGACCCGACGATTCGACCACAGCTCGTGCTAATGTACAAGGGATTGTCGGTGTGGGTGCTCGCTGCGTTCGGCTTGTTGCGAACATGACGGACCTTCACCCCACCGCTACCGTCGTCACCAAAACCGACCTTGTCAAGAATTTTTACCCGAGTGCCACGCTGAGGAATGTCGCAGCAAATGTCTAAGTCTGCCTTAGACTTCTTGTTCCACCTAGTCCAGTAGATGGGACACGTCTTGTCTACCCTCAAGTACAACGCGGCCTCAGGAGTGCAACGCTCTGTACCGGGTTCAAGCATAAGCTGAAGCTGCGCGTTCGTAGCGATCCGAAGGAGACGAACAAACTCTTCGTCGACTTCGTCTGAGTCCATCGACTGGCTAGCGGCGTTGGGGGACGAGTACACTATCAGATCACCCCACACAAGTAAGCCCGAGATGTCTCTCGACGACCTACTGCTCCTCTTCGGCTTTTTCAGCACGAGCTTGGGGTTGGAGGGGTCACCCTGTACGCACGGGGGGGGGGAACAAGGACATGGGGGCGGTAGATAGTTTGGGGAAGATGTTGAGTGTCAGGGCGGTTCGTTTCCAAGCAGCGAGGGCGGGAAACAAAAAAGTAGACATCACAGAGACAGACGTCAAAAAATGAAACCCGCAAGCGACTGACGTTTTCGATATGTATGGTCGAAGCGTACGAACTCGGGCGAAGGACACTCGCTAGGTGGAAATAGCATGAACCTGTAGGACGAGGTGGGAAGTCTTGGACACCGCCTGCGCCACGGCGAACGAGGCCGCCTCTACGTCTTCTTCCTTCTGTAGTTCCGCTTTGAGGGCCTCTTGCACCCGCCCGGGTGCAGTGGATGGTGGGAGGCCAGCGGGTAAGCACCTCGGACCAACGAAGACCTCTTGCCCTCCACGTCGGCTCTGGACAGCAAGCATCGAGCGATACATCAGCATGACGAGTGATCCCGTCATAGTCAACAAGGAACATGAAAAATCACCAGTGCACACACAAACGACGCGACATGAAACACCGCATGACGCAAAGAGCAAGATCTCCTGGTACAACAAGATCTCCCGGTACAACGAGAACATCATTTCCAGTCCACCTGAAACATGCCCGAGCTGTGCGCCTTGTGAAACGCCGAGGCGATGTTAGTCTGCAGAGCGGCGCGCTTCGACTCATCCATCACATAAAATTCGACTCGGCGCCCTCGCGATATGGCATCCACTGGAGCTGTAGTGGTTTCCACTCCAATTCCTAGGACTGTGTCGCCGGCGTTGGTGTATCTATTTCGAATTCGCGAACAGGAGGCAGTGTTACGATAACATGCACCATCATCGATCACACCTGGGGTTGCTGAGAGGAGTAGGGCCAATCGCTCGTCCGGCCGATATCGGAGACTGAGTATAGCCTTATTCTTTCTGGTCGCGTCCCAGAAGGACGTTGAGTAGCATTACCAGGACGCCATAAACAAGGTTGTGAAAGAGATTTAACCCTTTCGTGACACCATGCATGAAAACAGACGATAACTGTGTGTACGCTCACGCGCCTCCACGGTATAACTATCGCAAGATATGGAAAAAAATCACGACCAAATATATAATTCCATGCTGAAGATAGAGGTTATCATGCATGCTATCTATCGTGCATGAAGTCACGAAAACCCTCTCCCTTGAGCGGACATTGCATACAGCAAATGAACCTCCCTTCACTCCCAACATTCCGGACCATACACACCGCAGTCAAAGCAAACATCAGGCACCGAGGCAGTACGTCAGCATCGGCTACGGTGTGCCTTGTCTCTGCTCCCCGGAACCGGGTCGATCACATGTTGGGGGTGTTGTTGCATGAACCCTCCCGTGGTATTTCCGTTTTGGATCTTACAGCAGTTGGCAGTAGATGGGATCTGGAAAAAAAGTTCGTATGCATATGCATCTGCCCCACACCAGAGACAATGTTACTGCTGCAAATGGTACAGCTGTGTGTACCCCTGTGCCCTGCTGTGCACACTGCTATATAATATATGTGTGTTTATGTGGTCGGCTGCCTCTTGTGTCTCTGCTGGTCTTTACGGCTATCTTTCGGCACACAAAGTTATCGTCTGTTATCATGCATGGAGTCACGAAAGGGTTAAAAGATGTTTCAATCGCCTGCCATCAACGCGGTACGTACCTTGCGATCAAATACTGACACGCCACGGAAGGGAAGAACGTTCGGGACCCCCCGTTGGGTGCCCCTGGAGGCAAGTTGTCCAAGTGGATGACGTGTCGCGCATGCGGGACAGGACCCTGGGAGTGACCGAAAACGTCTGTTACCACAACACGTTTGTTGCACGTGAATCCCGTCGTACCATCTGAACCTGACAGGTGCCACGATAGGGGCGGACGAGAGTGCGTCTGTGAAATTGTTTGTGGTGGCATGTGGGAAAAATATAAATATGATACCTAACCTCTGAACGATGGGTGAGCGAATGCGCGATCCGTAACGAAAAGCTGCTTAGATTAGTACGTATCAAACTTCTAGGATATTCATGTAATCTACAGCTGTACCCAGACACCATGAACGTTAGGGCTAAAACGCCCAACCCATATCATAGTGCGACTCACCTCTGCGGTGCACCACAAGAACTAGCTCCTGTTGGTTCCGCATGTGGCCTTCCTTGTTCCTCGGCTGGGCGCCTCCGCTCACGCTCGTGTAGTAGATGACGAGTGGGTTGGCTTCGACGTCCGCATCGCTGAGTTCCCTGAAGGCGTCTGCAGACACGGATGGATGTACATGTACGGGAAAAGTAAAAAGATATCATCACTGATTGAGGTTGAAGAGGCTCACAAGTTGACAGGCGATATGTAAACGAGAGAAGAAGCTGGAAACAAGGAGTACTGGGAGCGACGAGAACTCGCTACAGACAGACACAAGATGCTACAGTCGAGGTGGCACTCTCGAGTTCACGTTGACCACACAATTCCTACATGTGTATTCGAGCGAAGCGGGCGTGGGACCTTGAACTCGCTTCAAAAAAGTATTGTGTAGCTTATTTTCGCCGCACACAGACAAGCTTCTCCGACAGTCGAACTTGAATACTCGGCCTCTACAGCCCAAAAAGCGACGACAAACCATCAACCAGAAAGTGATCGCTTGTCGCTTCGCGAAGCAACCCCCTATTGTAGCATCGCTCACAAATGCTCACGTACCATAGACCAGAGCGCCTTTCTCAAACCAAGGACGAGGTATCGCACATGCAACCGTCCCTTTCTCGTCAGTCGCCTCGAGAACGCCCTGAAGAACTTCCTTCAAAGCGTTCTTCGAGGTTGGCGTCCGCTTGAACAAGAAGTCGTTGCGCGTGAGGTCGACCATGCAGAGCTTGGGGGAGTAGTTGGTCTTGAGTGGAGAGCCGCCTACGTAGTCGTTGGTGCGTGCGGCGAACAATTGCCCGCCGTGGATAACCGTGTTCCTTGACCTGCACAACGTACAGTGTGTCACGGCAAAGCGGGCGGGCCGAGGTGGTGGCGAGGGTGCTGAAATAGCAGTCTGTCATGGGGGAACGGGCAAGACAGAGGAAAAAAACAAAGGGGGCGCCTTACAGCGACCTCACCATGGCCGAGTGAAAAGCGGCTACTTGCTGTGTTCTTCCTGTACCACAACAACATCAACTTAGATTATATCTGTGGACAACTGGGAGAGAAGGCGCAGGCACTTACATGCTAGTATCCACCTGTAGCATCACGTTCTCCGGTAGCGTTTGCACGTCGCCTTTCCGTCGCCTCTTGGTCGGGTGGCCTCCTTCGTCATCTGATGAGTCTTGAGTCCGGGCAGTCCTTGCACTCGAGATCCGTGCCGGGGCCTTTGTTGATGACGGCGCACGTCTCGAGATGTAAGGTGTTGCAGCTCGAGCACTTGGACCTGTCACTCATCAACACAAACGAATACATTACATCATCGGGTGCAGGGCACAACGCAAGAGAGAGAAGGATCAGGACTAACGACGATGTTGAGACGGCGAGTCACACAAGCTAATAACGCAAGGCGTGGACGTGGGTGAGGTTACCGTAGGCGTCGGAGTTTCATATCGGAGGGGGGGGTTGATTCGCGGCTGAAGCCAAGCCCACCAGGGGAGCTTGACGTGGGGGGGGGGGGGGGGGGG
>FN649758.1:3037172-3064084 GCA_000310025.1 Ectocarpus siliculosus | reverse complement strand
GACATATGTATACATAAGTAATGGCCGGGCGCGAGGCGGAGCGGGCGACGTCCCATAAAAAACAAGGAAGATTTCCCTGTTTCTGCGGGACGGAAGCGCGTGACACGAGGGCGTTACGTCAACACCAAGCTAGATTTCACCCCGGCGATGCCCGATGTCAGGAGGCGGGGGGTCGTACAGCAGTACCGCCGACATACCATCATGACCGCGGTAGTGCCGGTTGGGGATCGAAAGCGTCTGCTTCCCCAAGTCATGTTGACGAACCCGCTGAAGGTATGGTGATATATGCAGGATGACGGGGGCTCGCTGCAACACGCAATCGATGAATCGTACGTGTTAAGGTCACATGTATGATGCCACTTTGACCCGGGATAGTTTTCCGTGCTTTATTCGTCCACAATATACATATTGTACAGAGAGGGGCGCCGCCGAAAGTGGTGGCATTCAACTACTGTTTCGTCGAAATAGTTGTCCTAGTGAATACACCTTTAGGCACATCACCCTCGTTGTTGAGTAATATAGTCGAAAATAATATATGATTCAAGAAGAGTTGTCCACATGTTGCTCACCTCGTCGCGTTAAATTAAATACCTCAGGGGCTACGCTGAACGCCAAAAAGTGCATGCTGTGCACGTAGAGGGCCAGTTCGTCGAGATCTTCCTCACCCCGCAGAATCTCGGAGGAGGTGAGGCGTGGATACATTAAGGTCGCGATCATCATCTATTTCTCTGCACCGCTGAACCTTTGGGCGCCGTTAGTCTGGTTGGCGATAAATATTTTGTGTGTCCACCATGAATGTATCCCAACTGTGTTATGTAGAGTCGCCGTCTCCTTTTCATGTTGGAGGCGGATCTGTGTTTCGTGTAGGCACACCTAGGCTGTGCTTTGTTTACTCAATGTTTTCAAGCGTAACTTGCCTTGCTGTCGATATTGGTTTCGCCTCGACTCCACGTGCCAGCTAACTTGTCATCGGCGTTCCCGACGCAGGTTGCAACCTGATCTGCACCTCTATTCACCGGATCCTCCATCGGTTGTTCGAGATGTACGTTCCGGTCGGGAAGCGACCATACATCTATCGCTTCACGATCCAAGTTGACAACTGTGTGTCTGAAAACAAGAACCACATAGTGATCGGCTACCTCGGGTCCCTCGTCGCCCAGGGCATCATTGGCGAGGTGGAGGTGCAGTTCATGCCTGTGGGGCATACCCACATCAAGATCGACCAAGTTTTCTCCAGGTAGGTGTGTGTGTGGATTGATCTCTTTGTCTGCATGCTGACCTATTTATTTCTTGCGGATTATGGGGGCTTGGCTTCGATTGCATCGATTCGCATGCACTTGCTTTCGGTTTCTGGTCTTAGAGTTTTCACACGCCGGGTCCGTGGACCTTGTGGGGACGTCGCTACTTGTAGGTACAACAAAGGTTCCTGGCACCGCAATCGTCGTCGGTAATTATATTGGGCTGAACTATTCCGGCCTTTCCCATTCACCGTTGTCTCCAGCTAGATGTGTTTTCCACCCGACTCATGTGTATTGTCGTCCTCAGCCTATTTTGGGTATATCTAGTAGATAGTGTGCCTTTTTTGGGTTCATGATGTGTTGTACTGTCTGGCATTGCCTTCCCGCTCTTGTCCGGTGTTCTGCTGGTTACCCGCTCCGTCCACGACGTCATGGCCAGTATGATGGCGACATTTCCATATGGTGTTGGCTTCTTTACCTTGTGTTGACCTTATTGCGGGTCATATGATTCCTCACGGATGGCTTCCCCCGGTACACGTGTTTTTTTTTTGTATCGTCACTCTCCTTTTTTTGTGTACAAGGCTCGCTGTTGGGTGCAAGCGTCGTAACCTGTTCACGCGGGGACAGCAGGCGGAGGCTTTCTCCGCCGCGTACAAGACGTTGCCCGTCCACACCACCACCCTTCGAAACCTCGGCAACTACAAAGGCGTGTTCATCCCGGGAGTTGTCGTAAAAAGGTTGGGCGGCATGACCAAGGCACGAGCGTTCCAACTCCTCAAAGACGGCCCTACGCAGGTGTGTTACAGGAAAGCGGTGTGCTCGTGCGCCCACTTTCGTTGGCGTAACAGTGTACGGGCTCAGCCCCTTGAAAATATTGTTGCTGTCGCCAAAACGAGCGACAGGTGATAGGTGTAACTGTCGTCAGACCCTCAGGCGGATCGTTCGTGTGGTTGCGAGGGCCACCGCCGGTGGAAGAGAGCCGATACGGCGGTAGGTTTGATGTGCCCGTTCGTGTATCTGCAGCAGAATGGAAATGGTATTCATTGGTTCCCCGTTGGCGCCGGGTATTCCCCCTTAATCTATTTTTTCATTGCAGTCTTTTGCCAACCCCCCTCGTTTTTTTTTCCTTGCGGTGTGCTGCATGCTGCGTGCGCGCTAAGCACCTTTTACCATGAAGCTCTCGGCACACAGTTACCTCATGCCTCACACGATCGTCACCCCGTGAGATATCACAACGGAGCACACGATGGAGGTATTCGGATGCCTCCCAGTGGCCTCAACGCCGAGAACTGCCCGGTGGTATTAATTCTGTGGGAGCGGCGCGGCTGTTTTATTTTTGGCCGTACTGTCCACCCCCGGCGGCCCTCTATTCTCAAGTGATCGCACTCTAATTTCTACTAATTTAAAATTAGTCGAAGACACGCACGCACGCACGCACAACGCACAAACTATTTCGAAAAGCGCGAGCGCTATTACGTCATGGGTTGGTGTGGATCAGAAACTCGCTTCGCTCGAACAACGACACGTGAGTTTCGAGGCACTACTGCGTAACGCCCCTCTACCCATCTCAGTTGTCTATCCACATTATTGAAAGACGGCCTAACCATATCGTGCCTACAACATTCCGCGTAAACCTTCTCTCCTTCCCAGGTGACGGTGGGCATGAAGGAATTCATGCACCACGAGGTATATAGGGGCATGACAGGAGATGGAGTATTCGCTGGAAAGCCGCACGAGGTGTTCGTTGGAGGCATCCCGGACGCAGCAGACGCCCCCCCTTTCGAGCTGAAGGCTGTTGAACAGGACACCCTTGTCAAAATTCAGCAGCGCTACGACTCTGTAGTCCCGAGATTGGAGGCCTTGTTTCCCGACGGTAAGACCTTGTGCCATTTAGCCTTTAGATGGATAACGGTGGAATGGTCTTGGTGTGTGTTCACAAACGGTTTTTCAACGCATACATACAACAGCGGTTTTTCTACTCCCTCCGTGAGACCGACAACCGCGTCTTTACTCCCCCCGTCACGAATATCTGGTGTCCTCCCGCCTCTACTCGATGTCCTCCAAAAAGTATGTATGTCATTACGAGTCGTTAACCTCTTTCGCTATTTTTGACAGGGAGCGGGAGAATATTAAGATATTCGTTGTGTTTCCATTACCTGTTTCGAGGGCGATAGGTCGAACGCAGCTCGAAATTTCATTTCCGGGGAGGGTAGGGTACCTGTCACCGACGCCTTTCGCGCCGTTTGCTATTGTCGTCCCTCGTGGTGGAACAATAGCCAACCCCACACCAACCTAACCCTGTGAAGCATTACGTGCATGTATCGACGCCCTTCTTTCTTCCGATGCAGATCCTGCGAAGCGAAGCGAGATTGTCCGTGAGATGAACCTCTCGGTTGAGCTGCTGCGTGAAACGGGGACGAAGGACTGGGATCTTCCGAGCTTAACGAGAACAGCTGGGCTTCACACCGACAGCTCGGATGACGAGAGCTCGGACGACGAGAGCTCGGGCGACGAGAGCCCCGGTGGCGATGGCACCGGTGACAGCGGAGCTCTGGACACCATGTCGCCGGAGGCGTTGCCGGATGGGCCACTGACAGAGAGTGGGGGTGGGGGCGCCGGAAACAGTTTGCGCTTGCAGCCTGGGTGGTTTGCCGTTCTGCCTTTGGAGATGACGAATACTTGCCCACTGGTGGTTGGCCAAATAGTAAGCGTGGAATCCGGCGGCGAGAATGGGGGTGAGGTGCTCATCAATTGGTTTGCGCCTGTTTCTCGTAAAAAATGCCGTCGGTCGAGGTACGGGAGGGGCGTATGGTCGCAACAGTTTCTCAAGCAGGACAACAAGCTCACACCGGATCAGAGTACGGAGTCGATCAAATCCGTATGTTTCACCTTCCAGTCCTTGCTTCAGAGCGGGAAACTGCCAAGTGGGGTGTGGGCGGCTGTTGAAGAGAGCGTTCCGTCTTCCTCTCTGGAGGAAGCGGAGACAGACGACAGTGATTCGGATGCAGACGGCGTCGAGGGGGGGGGGGCAGCGGGGGGGTGCCGAGGGGAAGAGCAATCAGGTTTGGCTCCATCTCCCACTATTCCACCTCACACGAGGGACACCGGCCCGATCCCGCACCCTTCTCGCAGTGACTCGCAAAGTGCTCCTCCAGCGCCCGGCGTACGGTTGACCGCTGCCCATTTCAGACCACGTAGGACACAACAAGGGTGAGGGGTCAGTAGTGGGACGACTTGTTACCGGTGTTGCATGGGCTTATAGATTCGATAAAAGGTGAACTTTGCGTGACATTCCGCGTAGTGACTTTGTCCCAGGCACGGTGACTGCCACGACTGCGTCTTCCTGATGGTGTGTTCATTGTTCGTGACTTCAACAAGAGTTTCCTATGACATTTAAATAAAGTTATTGAGGGGCGGCCACGGGAGAGCGTGGGTGGTTCCTGGGAGCGGTGGACCCGCATGGAGATGTGTTCCGACACACGCTAGCCCCCTTACCGCCCGAGTTCAGATGCTTCGTGCGGAGTCGGATATCCATTCTCCGTGACAGGATGCTTATCTACCGCCTCAAGCACATTCAAGAACAAAAAGAGTATCGACGTTTTAAGCCAGGCAAACTCCCAGCCAGAATCTGTGCCGAAGAAGCAATTCTTCCCTCCCGGTAAGACGTATTCTATCCACCTCCCGCCACGTTTCCCGCCATCGATCACCACAGCACATGTCGCTCTCCGTAGGCCGCCCGTTGGAACTCTTTCTGGCAACATAAACTCCACGAAAGCGCTTTCGAGCGAAACTAAATCGAACTGATGGACACAATCCCGGAGACCGGTTGATTCCCATTTCAAAATAGGTTCCCATTTTTCTCGCAACCTTGTTATTTCTGCTTCCTGTCTCTCTAAACACACACTTCTTCCTTCTCGTCTGCCCTCTCGCCGTATCGAGAGTGAGACCAGGTGTGTGTGTATTCCACACCTCATACACATATGGAAGAGAACCAAGTCTGGTGAACTTGAGAGCGATACTCCTTCATTCATATTTTGTGGGAGTAAAAAATGATCATCATCGTCATCGAGAAGACGAAAAATAATTACAAAACGCGACCGCGGGAAAAATAAACGGTGCGACACACACCAGCAAAATGCATGGGCAAACAGTTCATGTCCTCAGGCCACGCGCCGAAATTCACCGGGGTTGCCGTGTGCTTTCCGTCTCGCACAATCGTAACCCTTCCATGTGTGTGTGTCTGCGGCGCGCACCGATGCCACAAAGCGCTGCGGCCTGGTCATTACAATACTTACTACAAACAGTACTACATACATACACCTCCATCACCCGCCAAGAGGGCATGTTCAACCAACATCACGGAAATCACAAAAAAACAACGCAGAACACGACCCCGGCAACACATTGCATGGACAAATAAGGAAAGATATCAGGCCACACGCCGGATTTCGCTGGGGTTGCCGCTTGCGTCCCGTCTTGCACACTCGTAAGCTCTTTCAACATACGGTATCTGCGCGTGCGCGCACAGATGCCACGAAGCGCTGCGCCCTGGTTACACCCCACCCACCACAGGAGGGCATCACGGTAAAATATCGCAAAAAGAGTGCAGAACGCGACCCCGGAAAATGAAGAAAATGTGCGACGTACACAGAGCTCCATCAAAGGCATGGGCAAGGATCGAGTCAAACTAATATTTTTAACCGAACTTCACCGGGACGTCACATCTCGCTAACTCGAAATCTCTCAACCTGTCTGCAGCGCGCACTTCGTACGAGAATCTCCCCCACATGTTTTCACCTTTCCACTTTGCAGAAGCGCGGTCGAAGCAGGATCCTGTTTTCCTTTTCGTCTCGCGCCGCTTTTCTCTCTTTGTGTAGCTCTGCTCTGTGGGTGGTGAATGGCGATCTTTCGACTGTTGTGTTTGGTTGTGCGATCTGCGGGGGGCGACGCGCATCAAAATATCCTGTTGTTGTCATACGGTAAATACTGTTCGCGTCCCCCCGTCGCGTGGCGCACCTGGCGGGGGGGCGGCGAAGCTGGTATGTAGCGGGCCAGATCTGCTCTGCATTGACCAATCAGAGAGCTTCATTATGCTCTGCATCGTAAAAATGCAAGGTCATCGAAACCTTTTTGCTCTGCATTGGCCAATCAGTGCCCTGCATTTGCTCTGCATTTGCTCTGCATCGCGCGCGCACGCCGAGGTAGCGCCGCACCTAGAGTACTGCTGTCATGCCCTATCCTGCTGGAGCGATGCTCTTCTCCGCGACTCTAGTTGGCAGCGATGCTTGTTTAGCCAAGCAAGGGAAGGACAAGGCGAAGGGCTGGAGCGAAGTCTGGTGCGACGGACACATTGATGGGCAGTCGTACGGCCTGAGCATTGGAGCGCATCATCTGCATAGCTCTGCATAGAACACTGCTGTCTGCAGACGAAGTAGTCGACCACTTGGGGTATGATGGCGAGGCCCAATGCTCCTGCTGCCCCTGACCAGTGGATGGACCTACCTGTTGCTGCAGCACAGCAGTACACCATGCTACCACCTGCTGCTGTATCAAGAGAGGTAAGAGGGTGAAGACGTTCGCACTGCCAGCTACATCTGCATACAGTAGTGCGGGGAGAGAGAACTACAAGCCCGGTACATCTAAAGTCTCCAACAGCCAGTAGAGATACCGTCGATATCGTCCATGAGCAGCAGTCGTTCGTACAGCAGTGTTACCTCGTTGCTCCTAATTCACCTTTCGCTTGCCTTTTTAGCGTTCCATCACGGATAATTAACCATGTTGTGTGCATGTCAGCAATTGTTATTTTATAGTTGTGTTTCAAAGTGCATCGACGAAAATCGATGTGGAGTGATGGCCACTGTGAGCTCATTGCAATCGCACTTCAAAACTCTACTACTGCTGTACTGCCATGCTGTAGACGAGAACAGCGGTGTCTGTGCACTCATTACGTATACCACTTTTACCTCTACACCACCGTTTTGGTACCATCATACCTGACGAGTCGCGGTATGCTGCTTTTTGCACTCTGTGATGGGTGTGTCGGCCTTCGCTTTTCTTTGCGCACAGCCCAACCGTCCCTGTTTCGCCCCGCATCGGGCCTTGTCGTTCAACCTCATTTTATTCGACAGCGGGAGGTGCCCAACCTTCAAAGCGGAAGGACGCGTGTGGAGACATCAGTAACATGAGCGACTGCGCGCTATGAAGGACGCTGCCTGCACGGAAAACGCTGCATGTCCATGCATCATGGATTCACCAACACGGCAGGTGTGTTTGTCAACCGTTCGTTGTGGTTCGCGTTTGCCTCGTTTTGACGCTGAGTTTTTGGTTCATCGGAGTCCCGAGCAGATCAAGAATGGTTTCCGTGTGTTGTTATACTCCTCTTTTAACTCCTTCTGTGAATCTCTCTCCACCCTCCCCCGCCCCCCCCCAAAAAATTTAACAAAGTCATCCGCAGTTGTCATCCGTATGAAAGGAAGTAAGCACAAGAAGCAGCGCCCTTTGTAGCAGGATGCCGCGCCACCCTCCATGCGACTCGCCGAATACCTCACGGCGCTTCGCGCTTGGTGATGTGAGAGCCTGGTCCAGTGAGAACCCGGCGTGCTCCGTCCCGGCTTTGTAGGGATGCGAGGTCAATGGTCTAACGACTGCGGCATGCGCGACTATGAGTACACCCCCCTCCCCCGCTCCCGCGCATCACCATGATGTCGGTCAGGACTTTAGCATGACATACTTACCGTCCAACAGTTGCAGCGTCAACCAGTCGGCCGATCTCTGCGCTTGCCTGCGCTCTTTTCCCGTAGATATTTTAGGCGGAAATGCCAATCAGTGGAAGCCGCGAGGTCAGCAGTGGCATGTTGAATTTCAAGTTACGAAAAGCGTGTATCGTGAGGACGAGTAGGGCGGCTCTTCGCGGTAGAGCCGGTAGAGCCCAATCTTAAGCTATGTAAAAACAATTCTGACGCGCAGGTTGTGTCATCTGCTACCTTCGCAACAAATTGCGAAGAGGTGTATCGTGACGACGAGCAGGGCGGCTATTTACGCTAGAGCCGCATCTTAAACCGAGAGAGGGAGCCCGTGTGCCGGCTGTGTGATCTAAATAGTACCTTCGTAGCACCCCCCCCAGTACATGCGCACCAGCGGGAAGTCAATCGTACAGAGTCTCATTCCTGGAACAGCAAGCCGCAGACGGCATCCACCTGACTACAACTGCCGCTGCACAAACCTGCTGCTGCTGCTGCTGCTGCTGCTGCGATTAAGAGCGTACCAATTAGGCCTCGCGCAAATGGCCGTCCTCCTCCTCAAGTAGTTTTTTTTTTTCGTGACAGCAGTTGTTTCGTGTCGAGTACCGTAAAGACCAGGAGCGAAGGTCGCTCGAGACAGTTATTGAAACATTGAAACAAGGCTCCCCAAGAGACTTTACGTCCGCATTTTATCTTGACGCTGTCTCTGCGTAAATCGTGTAACGCTTTTTTGCGGGAGTCCTACTGCCCTCCGTCCGATGTTTGGTGCGCTCATCAGCACGGCACCCCTTGTTTTTTGCCGTGTGTACGGCGTGTGTGTATTGGCACGTACGTTGATTTTGGCGGTAGAAAGGCGGGTGGATGTTTTGTTCGCTTCGCGTAGGTGCGTGTGAAGCTACCTCAACGACTGCGGTGGTACCATCACAACAAAATCGCGTTTTTCTGCCAGTGTTGTAGTCTTTCTGTCGTTCTACGATCTTATGCGGAAAATGTTTCCATGTCTGCCGTTGCTGCTGCCCAGCACCACCCTTTCGAATCGTACGCCATTTCGGCCTGATGTGTTGTACTTCGTATGCCCGCTCTGCATGCAGGAAGCCAACGAGCCCGTACTTGGCGCAAGAATGTTGCGATAGGGAGAGGCCGGATGAGGAGGGTGGGTCGATGGATGGAGAATTACGATGCTCTGCTGCCCAAGACGAGCGGGAACCAGCGTGGTTGTGCATGAAAAGAGTGCTCGGGGGGCATCTCTACCGCATCTCTCTACCGCATCCCGTGTGCTGCCTCCGCCGAGGGAATGCGTGCAGAACGTGGGGGTGGATGGGATGTTGAGTGTTGACGGCATCGCCAACAGGTGTTTGTGGCTGTCGTTTGATCGCCCATGAATGTCCTGGTTGGCATTTGAGCTGCTAAACTACTAATAAATAATTTTACATGCTTGGCTAGAGGAGGGATGAGACTCGGAACGTCGAGGGAAGATTCTGGCAGCAGCGACAGTTGGCATGAACACACGTTCGAGTGTGAAGTACGAGCCTTGCTTGCCCAGTGTTGTGCACTCCCATCTTTGGGTGTTTTGACATGGTTGGGGCGTCCGTTAACTTGCTTCTGCTGTATGTATGCTCTGGCTTGAGTTTCTGTCGATTCGTGTTGGAAATGGGTGCAACGAAAGGAAGGAGCGCAACGAACGGAGGAGGCATGCATAAGGCCACACCGTAGACGGGAAATTTTCCTGAACCATGAAAAATGTAGTATGCAGCACCTGCTCATGTCAAACTATGCATACAGACGAAAAAAACTCTGGGAACGATAGAGCCACATCATCAGCAGTGACGCATAAAGCGCAGGTGAAGCAAAACTTTTTGGTGGTTGACGGAGATGATGAGCATTTCTTCCTCTGGGTGTGTACCCTTTTGTGAAGCCTACGGTTATTTGGCATGCCACAATTATTTTCCTGTTTCCGAACGTCTCTTTTTTGCTCATCAGCAGGAATGCCATGTTCGTTCATGAGGCCTGCAGGGAAATTAGTGTTCGGATGCAAAACAACGTTCCACTCCAACAAATAGGTAACAAGGGCGCCTTGCTTGTGGGGACACACCAACCTTCAGGAACATTAGTTGATTTCGCAATGCTCTACTGCAACGCCTTTGCACCAACTTGTCTCCAGACACCATCCATTATATCCGCATGATTCCCAGCTATCAGAAACAAAAATTTGTTTGAAAATCGAAGCATTTCTCGAAGAGATATGCGGCAAAAGGTAGAGTCTCCAATGGCAAAGGTCTCCTCCGTCTCTTCCCTCTTTCCCCCGAGCGCCCGCTGCGCGCGCGCAAAAAGTTTTCGTATTATGTTGCGCGGCCTTCGGCCGCGGAATTAAATTAAAAAGCTGGCCCGGTACACCAAAAATTTGCCGCACCTGGCCGCGTCTCTGCTCTGCTGCTCGCATCTGTCTTCTTTCTCCTACTTTGCCGCCGCCATGCGATCCGCCATCTACGCTCTACACCTTGGTGTGTGCCTGCTGGCAGGGCAAGCCTGCGCGTTCGTATGTTCGCCCTCCGGGCGAGCAATTGCTTCCGTTGGTCCCAAAGGAGCCTCCA
The DNA here is from genome assembly GCA_000310025.1 of Ectocarpus siliculosus. NCBI lineage: Eukaryota > Phaeophyceae > Ectocarpales > Ectocarpaceae > Ectocarpus > Ectocarpus siliculosus. The sequence continues at coordinate 3,053,515 of FN649758.1, read as the reverse complement.
GAGCACCAGCAGGAATAGTGATGCAAGCGACTTCGAACGTCGAGTCGTCAGTGTCGAGGTACAAGAAGTTGGTGGGCGCCAAGCGATGGGAGACGGACGAGGGGATCGAGAAGAGGGCAGCGGGCACCTTTGCGGACATGTGCAAGGTCTATGGCGAGGACAACGCCGTGCAGATGGTGAGCCTCGAGATCATGAACAGCGAGGATCACGACGTCACCTGGGTGCATGTTTTTCCGCCTCGTGTGCTGGCCCGCCCTTCGGCCCTTCGGCCATCCCCGTCGTTTAGGTAGCCAAAGACCCGTTGCTACATAGTGTAAGTCTACACGGCCGTTACATCGGTGCGCGGTGTGCGAAACAGAGCTACCACCGGAACTTGTCTATTGTATCGACCCTGCTGTCGATATCTCATGCCCGAAACGGTACTCCCGTTGATAGAGTAAATGAGACGAGAGACACCACCCCCCCCTCGACCGATTTCGAAGCTCGATACTCCACGACGAATGACGAAGGGGATGCTTAGATCAAACGATTCGGAAAGCTATCGACGAGACGGTCCCAACGCCACCATAATTTCGGCTTTGGTCGGCACCGCCGGTCTGCTGTGGAACAATCGAGCTCGGCGGTCTATGGGGGTGTGATGTCTTGCGTCACCAACGGTAGATCCATGGCGTGGTGTTTTTTTTTTGTGTGTGTTTTTTTGTGTCTGCCAGTATGTGCATGAACAATACAAGTACAATTGTAATGATATTCGACCGCGTCGTTGACAAGGCAGGAAAGGAAAGAAGATTTTCCCCCGAACCAACATGAAGAATCGTAGGTCCTCCAGGGAGGGAAGCCGTACCGTGAGACTATCGGTACCTGGAAGTATCGGTACTGATGTCTGTACTAAGGGTTGTTGTAAAAAAACAAAAAAAGGATTCGTTGTGTCATATTGAGAAAAAAAAAAAAAAACACGAACTGCTCTGTAGCTTTAGGTACGGAGCTTCGCGATCATTGCTTGGGGAGGCATGTAAACCTTGGCATTAAGTCGGCGGCGCAGCCACATGCTTGCCGTGCCGGCGGGCGTTGTTTGCACACAGGCATACATTGTAACAAATGCCAGCAAGCCCGCTGCTTTTCGTCCTCTCTGGAGGAGGTATGGACACGGCGGTAGAAATGCCTACAGCCCTTTTTGCCTCCACACCCACGGCCAAACTTTTGAACCCTATCCCGCCACGACTGCTGCTGCTGTGTCGCGTGCGTTGCTAACAGGTGAAGAACTCGCCCTCGTGCCTCGGCTACGACGGGTCGGTTTTCCAGGCCACCTTCGAGGCCTTCACGGAGGTGTTCGGGGAGGAAGAGACGAAAGGGTGTGTGTGCCGCATGTCGCATGACGTAAGATACCATATCCCCACCCTAGACCAAGCTTCAAAGCTCGATTTCTCCACGACGAAGAGGATGCCAAGATCAAAATGATACGTTTTCGGCGAGTTTTGAGTCGAGACGGTTCCAACGCCGACATTTTTCGACACCGTTGCTATTTTGTGCCTGAGGGTAATCTAGCTTTGAAAATTGGCCCATGGCCCAGGGTGTGTGTGGTATCCTTTGCAACCTACGGTATGTTCTGTCAAAGGTGTCGGCAGCCTTGGGACTACTGCTGATGTATGATAATCGTACGTGGTGATTGCTGAACTTGACTGGTGGTGGGGGTTGAATGTGGTTGGGCTGCTTTTTGTACTGCTTTTTGTATGGTAGTCTCATGGTGGTCCATTTCAGCGGATTTATTTCACGATCAAACTCCTCGATTTTGTCCTGTGTTTCCTCTTTCGACGCGCTGTTCACCTCTGTTCGCTGCCCCCCCGTCCCCGTGCCCATCCCCCGTACACGCCGTGGATGGCGCACCCGGTATCTCTTACTCGGGTAACAGGATGGTGACTCGCAACCCCAACCTCCTTGCGGTGAGTGTAATGTATGCCGCCTCCTCGGCCAATGACTGTAGTCCTGTAGTCTAATCCCCTTCGGTCGAAGTTACCGCCACTATACGGGAAATACGTAAAACAGAAAACGGGCGGTTTTTCGAATGTGTTTTTTGCTTGATGATGTGCGTGCAGTCTACAGCAGTATTCGAGAGTTTTTTTCAAAGCCAATACTGAGTCGTTCGGTGTTTATTTGTTGGCTTCATCACAACGCATAAAGGCTTCGATTGTGGATTCATGGGGAGTTCGAATGTCCCTGGCGACGACTGGCTAGCAACTGGCATGGCTCGTGCTTACTCAGGGGTTCTTGTCCTGGTTTCCTGGCGATTGTTCAACGGCGTCTGGTGATGTCATCTTTGGCGCTTTTGTTCGTCTTCAAGCCTGAACTATGTAGCCGGCTGACGTACTCAACAACGAGCGGAACCTCTCGAGAATCAGCGGGGCCCCTTCGATGTGGGTCCTGCCGGGGGGGCGGGAAGAGGGGTGGCAACAGAATCATCGATGGAAGGGGGAATCCTGCCTGCTTGCGGACTGTGGAGATTAGAAAAAATGGCCGCATGTTGTTGAGAAAATGTGGAGATCCCCCTTCATAGGGGTACAGTCTGCCCACACGTTTGTCGAGACAATTCCTCCCTCTAATCACAGTGATGTGTCTGCAATGATTCAGATTGCGACTCTACTTTCTCTGCGTCGTGCTTGGCTGTTTATTGCAGACGATTCCCTCTTTTCACGGTGAGTTTCCACCAATCAGATTGCGACTCTTGCTTATTCTGCCGGTTGTGTGCTTGGTTTGTTTACTGCAGGTGCGGCCGACCGGTTTCGGCGGCGCGGCTAACGCGAAGTCGGACACGATGCAGATGAGCTACGTCATCGCGGCCACTAGGCAAGTCCTAGATGTGGTCGCCTCGTCTTTTCTTAGTTTTGTTCCTGTGTGACTTCGCGCTTGCTTGCGGGTAGGCAAGTCAGACTGGTGATAGGGAGGGTGACGCTTCGTTCTTGTCTAGCCTCACCGCTTAGTTTTTTCCGATCTTATGTGGTCGCCCCGGTAGTCTAGTTTGTATCTTTGAAAACCTTCTAGTGTTCAGGGTAAGGGGTTCGAATCCCGGCGTGAGCGAGCTTTTCTTGCAAAGTGAGTGTTTCTCTCGCTTCCGTTCCTGGCCTGGGCGGAAGTTCGTGTGTATACAGAGGGAAGAGAGTGCTGCACTCTTCTCGCATTAGTAATCGAAGGCAAAGTACCGCAGGAGGGGTGGGCAGAGGGAAACCCTTCTGTGTGACCACGAGTTGTCGTAAACTGGCAAGCAAGTGCTGTGAGGGCTGATTTGAAATGAAGACAACAATAAAACTCGAATGGATCGTTGGTGCTGTTGTGTAGACCAAAACAATCTTTGTTTTGGAGTTCCCACGCTGGTGTGTAGTGAGTCTTGAACCAGGGAGTGCCACGTAAACGCACCAAAGCCTCTGCCTCGTCCCGCCTTGTCTCCCATCTCGTTGCCCCCCTGGGGTCAATTTTTCATTTTTTCTTGTTTTCCACTAAATTACGGGCTCGAAGCTCTTTCATCACGGCGATCAGTCGTTTATTCTGGCTTCAATGTTGATCAACTGCAGCCCCCCTCCATTCGTGAAATGCATTTTGTCTTTTTTGTTGCAGGCCTCTTGGACCCGTCCTCCTCTTCGGCCTGGCCTTCTGCCTTGCCATTCCCTTGGTAAGTGATGCATGAAGCAATTAGTATTTCTGCAGCTGCTCTGCCCTTGCTACCTTACGCGTGTAGCGCAAGTATCATTGCCTCCATCCTGTCAACGCTGCGAGTATCGCGGGCAGTGTTGTGGCTTGTCGTCCTTGGTGCGAGGAGCTCGTCCACACCGCTTTCGTGGTGAGAGTGCTGGTCACTGGTCACATGGCACACACGGAGCGGCGTGGTTTTGCAGTGGATATGGCTCGGTCGTGGCTAGCCCTTGAGCAGCAGTAGCGGCGGCGCCGCGGTGTCTGATGTTCAGCGCCGGGCAGGACAATCCTCCTGGCATCGCTTTTCCTCGCCTGCGCCAACGAGGCGCGCCATCACACACGAAACTGGCTCATTCTTCTCGTTTTATTCCACGTGCTTTGGAATTCTTGCCCTGAAAACTACGGCAGAAACCACTTTTTTCATTTGTTCAGTTCGCGACAGATTCGACGTAGTAAGAGGGTACCTTGCGCCTCGGTTGGAACCCCTGTATATTTTTTCTCCGTGTTGAAAACGACAACCTGCCCCACCCCGTACGTATGTTACATCATGTTAATCCGATAATCACCGCGCTGACAGGTCGAGATGGGCACCGGCATTTCGCGGGAGCAGATCCTCTCGGCGATCATCTCCGGCGGCAACTAACCCGGCGCGTGGACCGTCGTACCCGGTGTCTAGGGTAAAGGAGGACGCGGATATTTTTTGTAGATTGGCCTTTGCAGAACCGAAGACGACACCCGTTTGTTCGCGGAAAGCCAACAGCAACGAAGTGTGTTATCGGATGTGAATCCGTTCTCGCTCTTCTAGGAGTGTCGTGTCCTGTTGGAGTACACCGCTGCTGGTTGTCGTTGAACGATGTCTGCGTGACGCAGTGCTTCCTCTGCGCCTTTTGAGATTACACTGCCGTGCGTGTGTTTTGCCGCATGTAGTGCGAGTTTGAGGGAAATTTGAATTTTGATGTTTTCTCTCTTTTCCTCATGTGCCCATGATGCTTAGAGGACGCCCAAAAACACCGCCTGTGGTATTGTTGTGCAATTTTGAGTGTACCGGAGTCGCTTGGCTTTCGACAGGAGCCGGTGGTGGAGGGACGAGGGGAGTCAAGGGCGGCGCAGCAGAAGGCAACAAACTCTTGTGTATAGGTCCCGTGTTGGGATACCGTTGCGTTGCATCAGTCATATTTCCATGAGGGGGGGAGGGGGGTGGATGTGACCGCGTCGGCAGCACGACCAGCATGCGGCAACGGCGTCTTTCTTTTCGTGGAGACTGTTGTTGTTGCGGAGACACTTGTCTTGCGACGTGTGACATTGGCAGGGATTCGCCCGGACGGTTATCGCGTGCGGTAGCCGGCACCACCGGGCCTTAGAGCGGACTGGAGAACCCATCCTTTGCAATCGGGCAACATCTGTTCTTGCGCTGACTTTCCGCGTGAGCCACGTGCCCTCTTTGCGAACGGCCTAAGCTTGATACCCATCCGCTGGTTCTGCCAAGGCCTGCATGGCAACTTTGTGGGGACGTTTTTATCTCAGGATCCCGATGTCGAGTTATTTCCCTGTTGCTACCGTGTTCGTTTCTTTCGACTCACTTGCGTCGCCAACCACAAAGTACCCACCGATGATCATACCGAACATGAAAAAACAAAACTTTGCCAAGGGAAAAAGACAAACGACATCGTGATGAGAGCGTCCACACGGAGCACGGATGCTACCATCTAGCTACTACCAACGCGGATCAGTCGCCACCAAGACCACCAACCTCTTCCACCGCGTTTCACCCCAACACCGCCCTCTAGTTCCTTTAGGGGGTCCTCGCAATCCAGAAGACTGATACACACCGCGAGGACAGATTTCCAAGCTCGAGCCCCTCGGTGCAGCAGAGCGATGGTCCTTGTGTGGGCATGCATACCTCTCGCAGAGCGCAGCAGTGCTGCGAAAATACAGTAGTGCTGCAAGCACAAGCGCACAGAAATGGAGAGAAAAATGCTATACCGGGCGGGGTGGAACGAAACTAGAAGTGGTGTGGCGATGCGTTCGGGCCTTGCTTCCAAGTGGGGTCCCTTCCCGGCTAAATCGGATGCTCGTCGGAGTCAACTCGAACTCGAGGACCGGTTCGCAACCCGACACACGTTAACCAGAGCAGTAGATGCCGCGATGCGTCTTCCTGTGTGGCTCTTGTCAGTAAACGAAAGAGCGGGGCGACAACATCAGAGGGAGTCATGTTCCCCGGTTTCCCATAAATACGGCAGCAACAGCTGGGTATTGTTCATCTTGCTGTGTGTTGTTCTTATTCTTCTCCAACCGTGTGTAGTTGTGCGACCCACCCGACCCGAACAACACAAATGCTTCTCAAAAACGCCTCCCTTATACACGTCGTTGGAAATCCCAAGGAAGTCCGACAGGTAGCCATATCGTGCCGGGAAGGAGTAGCTGTGCATCACGGAGGGCCGGGCAACTAAATACTATGAGAAACGAAACCACGCGCTAACCCTGCAAAGCTCAACCACGCTGGACGATGGAGGTCATACTTGGAACCCGCACCATCTCTCCGCAAAACCTGCGCTATGATGCAGCAGGAAACGAGTGCCGCAGCGGTCAATCGAACTAACACCAAACCAAAACGCCGACCCGACTTGCACCGAGCAACATAAATCTCTAGGCAAAAATCACGGCTCTCCCTCTGGCGGCACGCCGCCTCCCCTAATCAAAATCACGGCCCCTTTGAGCTGCTCGCCGCCGCCGAGCCGCTGCTACCCTTCCCCCCCTTCCCCTCCCCAGCAGCGGAGTCCCCGTCCCCCGACTTCGCCTCCTCCGTTGCTGTATCTGTTGCCGATGCTGATGCTGCTGCCTCGTCCTTGCTGTCAGCCATCTTTTGCTTTGCGTCTTCGTTGGCGGAGATGAACTCGAGGTAGCTCTTGTGGGCCTTGAAGGGACGGGCGCCGATGAGGGACACCAGGTCGTCGTGGTTGATCGTCTCCTTCTCGAGGAGGAGCTCGGCCACGAGCTTGATCTGCGCGCGCGTGGCATGAATAGATGACGTGCGAGAGGTCTTATTCGGGAAGAAAAAAAAATGTACGCAAGTATTTGCCTCCTTGTGATGTCCATACCAATCACAAGTCAAAATATGAGGGAAAATAAATGTCTGTTGTGTTTACCTTTGTGATATTGTGATGGCCACACCAATCACAAGTAAAAATATCAGGGGACAAAAAAGTTTGTTGTTTTTACCTTTGTGATAATTCGCGTTCTATTAGTTCGTCAAATATTTTTGGATTGTTGGAAGACAGGAGGACACGCTGGATTTTTTTCTCAAAAGTGTCCTGGGGGGTTCGGGGAATGGAAGCAAAAGACCTGCACACGGGGGGGGGGCGGGTGCACGGGGTGCAAAAATGAAAAATGACGATGAGGGCGAAAACACTCTAAACATTTACGGTACGCCACGTATACAGCAAGAGAGACCAGTGTTTCTTGCCAAGATTGAATCGGCACACCACTGAACTTCATCAAAACAAGGGGTCAACTTCCTCCAACAATCACCACTAGGCACATGACGTGCAATATTAAAAAAAAAACTCTAAAAAGATCACCGAACCGATTCATAGACGTGCAATATTGCAAAAAACAACTCAAAAGAAAGATCACCGAACCGATTCACAGTCATAATTTCTTCATTGATTTCGCACGATATATCGCCGTATTCAATCAACCACCACGAGCTACACAGCGGCATTCGAACAGCCAACCCCATTTCACTACATCAAGCGAAAACGATGCTGCAATATGCATGTCAAGGCCTGTTGCGTTACTTATTGGCCGGTCTACAATGTTTCGAGACGACTCACCTGCTCTTTCTTAGCTTCGACGAGTTCTAACGTCCGCTGGTAAGCGCTGTCCACCATTTTCCTCGCCTCCAGGTCCATCTTCTCAGCGGTTGCATCGGAGTACGGCCTACAGAACAAAAAGAGAGAGAATGGCAAGCCAAGAAGCGAAAGGTGATTTTTATTTGTGGCAAAACAAGAATCGCAAGATGAAGACAACGTGGCAGTGACAAGGCAAGCAGCAAAACGTTGAGGGTGTCGAACATGTTCAAGTGCCGTCCGGCTGATATAGGACAGCAAGATGTAACGAGATTGTAATAAAAACGCCTCCATGGGAACCGATACCGAGCGGCCCCCGGTTCCCTCCGAGGCAGGCGGGGACGTGCTGGCCTCCTTATATTATCCCCGGCGCGAGATGGATGTTCTTGCTCTTCTGTGTAGGCAACGGGTACTCCAGTATCGGCTGAAAAAAGGGTATACATGGCCCACTTGTTGTGTGCCAGCCGTGGCTTGCGGCAGAACCGCATGGTGTAGTCCCTCGAGACCGGGGAGGTGTTGATTGATCGCAGGTGCGCGAGAGCGGCAACTAACAGGCTCAACCCGAAAGACCGACAACGTCAATAACAGCAGTAACAGCAGTAACAGCAACAGCAGCAGCAACAGCAGCAGCAGTATCAACTGCAATGACCTCCCCCCCCCCCTCCCCCCATAACATAAACTAGTACGACGACGTGCCGCCAAGTTTCCTCGACCACAAGATCACAACTGCCCTCTGAAAACAACAAACCAATAAGCGAAGCCGCAACAAGGAACCAAGAAAATGACGCCCCCCTCACCTCTCCATAAAAACAACCAACCAATCAGCAAAGCCGAAGAAGCGACCAAGAAAATGACGCCTCCCTCACCTCTCCTGAGGGAACCCGCCGCCGCCATTCTCCTGCGGAAAGGCCAGCTGCCCGATGCCGTCTCCCATGCCGTACACCCCGATCATCTGGTAAACCATGGCCGTTACTCTTCGAAGATCGTCCGAAGCCCCGGTCGTCACCTTTTCAAAACGAAGCGAACAAAAAGAAAAAAGACAACATTCAGGAGGGCATGTGACGGAATTGCTGAAACATTTTCCACGGAATGAAAAAAACAGGAGAAACAGAAGAGCATGAGGCGGAACTGCTCACAATCCCTCCCACAACGAAGCGGTTTCGGTCTCCATCACAATACGCAACCAGAGGTTTAGGCACGTATTACATTTTCCCTCGACGCTGTGATTCTGACGGTGAAGACGCATCGTTGGACGCAAAAAAAAAACAATTTCCCCGAGGATTGTGCGATGTGATACCGTGCCCAGGAAAAGTAACAAAATTGTGCATCAACTTGAGCCCACGCGTGCACACATGTAGGTCAGCAGCAACTTATCACCCACCCACCGACGCTGAAATTCAGCACGTTCTTCCAAGTAGGTTCGGAAAAGGAGAACGTCACAATTGACTTCCAAGCAACAACCTGCAGTCGCGCATCTCATCAACACAAAAGTTCCTCACCAAGATGTGAGAAAGAAAGGACTGCCTGATTTTCGGCAAAACATGAACAGCAACCGAAAACACAACAAGAGAAAAAAACAATACAAAAAATCTCGTCAATTTTGTTTTTCGGAAACTCACATCCCCAAAGTGGACCTGCTCGCTAGCTCTCCCGGCGAGAGCCATGCAGATGATGTCCGTGATCTGCTCACGGGTGCGGAGGAACACCTGGAAAAAAATAAAAAAATAAATAAATAAATAAAATGTAGATAGATAGGTGATAGGTCAGAGAGAGAAGGAAAACACGCCCACACACATTCACCGCATTGCTCGATTTTCGAACTTTTGGTCCCGATCCAGCGAGACCCTGAGTGCACTCAACCGCTGGCACTGACGTATTCTCTTCGGTCAGCCGGTAAGGGCGGGCGGTGCTCATATTAAACACACAAAACGAGGGCGGTGAAGTTCAACGTGAGAGCAACAACAGACAATGGGCGCCGCTAACGCAATGGATTCGTTTCTAATTAATCCTGGATTCGTCTGTGGGTAGACATGGGTTCGTTGTGCTATCTCATAGAATAAAAAAAAAATGTGGCGGCGGCGAAAAGAGACTGTTTCACTTCTCCCGGAATTAGCAACGAAGGCATGGACTGCAACAGGTGTCCTTTCTGCGTGCTACCGCCAGCAGAAGGGAGAGACAAACGCGCCCAGGAAAAAGCAGGGATGGTGATGCTGTTGTTGTTGTTGTTGTCGCTATCTTATCAACAGAAACCGTTGGTCGGTACGTTCTAGATTCCGTACCGGTCCGACTGACGTGGACTCCTTCCGTGAGATACAAGTAAAAGAGAGAAAAGATAGGGCACCCTTAGGACTGGTTGTAGATCCGCCTAATCAATCAAATAAAACATTACGCGTGTGTTTCGTCAACGTCATAGTCAACGTAGAGGCCGACCGATAGTGGGCGCCGACGAGAGTACTACCCTTTGGATGGCTACACACCTTTTCCACGGCCACCGTTCGCCACCAAGATAAACACTCAGGGAGGTTGAAAAACGTTTTGGAATGAAAAACATGAACGAGGACAATCCTTTTGGTCTTTATGTCGTGGCCTTTTCTAGGCACAAAAAAAAGGCCCCGAGGTCTCCCGCATTCACTGAAAACATAAAACTTCTCCACCCGATGTCTGTGCCTTTGTCTGCCGGTCTGGGTTGGTGTAGTAACTGACCTCCTTAGGCAGGTATTGCGCGTAGCCCAGCGTGCTCGATCCCCTCGGCACGATGGTCACCTGTGCGTCGATGCGCGCGAGAAACATTCAAGACAGACAGGCAGACAGACGAGGGTACCCGGAAAGGAGAGGGCGTCGGCAGGCAGGGAAACATACAGATTCAGAGAAGGTTCAATAGGAGGCCCAGAAAAACTGTTCGATAGCAAGTTTAGTGGAAGGTGAGAGGAGGAATAAACCACCGGGCTCCCTGTGTCTCGTCCTGGCCGTCGTCAGCATCACCACCACAGCCGACCCAAACAGCAATACCAACACAAGTGCTCACGACGAAATGTTTCCTGGCGACAATCTACGACTACGGACCGACAGAAAGCCAAGGGTATCCGCAGCCAACAACTTCAACACCCATGTCGCAGAGAGGGACGTCGTCGCCTTTTGGCACACGGTTGACCTGTGCGCGTCGGCGTGTCTCTCACCGCAAACAACGACAACAACAACAACAACAACCGCAACGCTCCCGCCAAACCCCCAGATCGCCATACGTGCGACGGACGCCCTGACCGAAACCGACAAAAAGCTTCACGAAGCGGATTGCTCCCGAGCAGCCCCTCCCCCTTTCCTCAACCTTCACTCGAAAATCACAGTTCCCAAGAGACAGAGCATGAACGTGCCAGCCCTCCAAGAACAACGAGGGAATAAATTAAACTTCAGTCTCTCAAACGGTCGAAACCTAAGAATTCAAGCTTAACACCAGGTGCTCAGGCCAGAGTCCCATTCCATCAAAACCGATGTGGTCACTTTTGGGATGTCTACTCACTACTGGCAGCGCTTCCTGTAGTATTCATTCCGAGCGCGCTACATAGTGCGGGCCGGAGTTACCACCACCAAAACCAAAGAAAAACACATCTCCAACACCGCCGCCACAAAAAACAGCAGCAGTGCTCGCGCGCTGGGAGCGGGGGCGGCGAAGAACTTCCGGGCATCCAGGAGGCGCGGCCGAAACTTACCTTCATGAGCGGGTCTGCATGCTCCAGGTTCCACCCGGCAACGGCGTGCCCGGCCTCGTGGTACGCCACTATCCTCTTTTCCTCCGGCATGATCAGCTTGTTGGACTCCAGGCCTCCGATTACTCTGTCCGTCGCTGACTGTTGGAGGAACCAACGCAATAGTTCCGTTGGATTCAACAGAGTTCCGTTGTAGTGTAGGTCTGTCATGCTTCATTGACGACAGAAATTTGGTCCCTAATGATCAAACTGACACGATCGCGGCTTTTATTATTTCACACAAGCGTCTTGCAAACGAAGTAAATAAAACAACATGGGAACGATCCATGCGTTTCACATGTTGGCACACAACCATTTTCACTTCACTTTTCATTCTTTTTGGTTTGTGTTGATCTTGAGTCGAGAATATACTTCCCATATATATTGTCTTGGAGTCAAACGTCTTCCTTAACCCCTACACCATGTTCTTCGCCTCGTGCCGTCTTGTCCCATTAGAATTGCAACAAGAACACTTCCGAAAAAAATCATACTTTTCTTCATGTTTTATCTTGAATAACGTTCACCGCGAAAACCAAGCCCTCGCGTATCACCCACGAGTCACCGTCTTTGTCAACCCCCCCCTATTCTATCGCCCCTGGGCTTGGTGATGTGCTATGATAGCCTGGTCCGGTGAAAAGCTCGTCCGGCGAAAAACTCGACGTGCTCCGTCCCGGCTTGGTAGGGATGCGAGGTCAATGGTCTAACGACTACGGTATGCACGGCTAGGAGTAAACTCCCTCCCCCGCTGACGCGCCGAAAAATCGTCCATATCGATCTTCTTCTTGTAACCCCACCCCAAATAAATATTTTGTCCCGTTGTCCCTACCCCCTTGTCACGTCGTTCATACATTCACTGCCACACCAACCACCCGCATGTCTTTTCTTCGCCCATGAGTACCGTCCTCATCACCCCCCCCCCTGCGCCCCCCTTCTTCTATGGCCCCCGCACCTCAAAGTCGTCCATCTCGATCTTCTTCTTGTCCCGCCTGGCGGCCACGATGGCGGCCTCGTTGCAGAGGTTCTCGATGTCCGCGCCGACAAAGCCCGGGGTGAGCCCGGCAAGCCTGCCGGAGAACTCGGACGACTTCCCGCCGAGGTTGAGGCCCTTGAGGTGCACCTCGAAGATCGCCTTGCGGCCCATGATGTCGGGCCTGTCCCATCGCCGCCGTCGGATGAGATGGCGTGGGTGTTTAAAAATATCAACGACCACGTTGCATATGGTGTGTTTGTGTGTTTGAACAAGCATCGGACGCGCTGTAGCCGCCCGACCAAATGAAAACACTGCAGTTTTTTGCATACGGAGTGTGTCTGAGTTTTTTCACAATTACCGTATATGACACAAGATAACACACCCCCTGGACCGATTTTCAAAGCTCGATTACTCCACGACGAAGAGGATGCATAAACGAAACAATACATTTTCGAAAACCTCTCGACGAGACGGTTCCAACGCCGCCGTTTTCGGCGCTGTGACTCTTCCTGCTGTTGAGAAATCGAGCTTTGAAAATCGGCCCAGGGGGTGTGTTATCTTGTGTCATATACGGTAGCACTGACGTGAAACCCGCTGATCAATGAAAAGATGTCAGTCTTCATACTTCAGCGGGATACCAAAAATAGAAACAGGCTCTCTAATGCACCTGGTCCTACTGACGGGGGGTGCAAGAGAGTTGGACGACAGCAGTGTTGTGCTTCTAAAGCACAAGGGGAAGACTCCATAATACCAGGCAATCAATACATATGTGTGTGCTTCTGGGGGGGGGCTCAGGGTGTTAAAGGCGGCGTCATTTCGAAGCAGGGCAGCAGTGGTTGTAGGGAGCACCAAGTCTTACGGAATGACATACCACTTACGTGTCACGTACGTACCAGAGAGTCGGCTTACCACAAAATCCCAAAATTTCGCTGCCCTACAATTCACTCCCGACGACCACTTTTACGTACACAACTTAGCGTTGCTGTTGAGCAAGGCCAAAAAAAAAAAGAAGAAAATTCACTTGTTCACGGTGAGATCAGATCTATCCGCCTACCGAAAACGTTCCCGCCTTGCGAGCGTGTACACACCAGTGTCGTTATCGAGCAAAGACCAAACAACAAAAAAAAGTAATAGAAACAGGAAAAACAATCAAGAAAAAAACTCACTCGTCTACAATGATCCGATCATCTGTCTGTCGAAAGGTCCCGCCGCATGAGTGTACAAGTCATGTCATCGTGTCATCATTGAGCAAAGAACAAACTAGAAAGAAACAGAGTAAAAAAAGAGACACACTCACTTGTGTACGGCGATCTGTCAATCAAAACCTCACGGGCTTCTAGTGTGTACAAATCAGCGTCGCCGAGCAAAACAAAAAAGAAAAAGTGCAAAAAAACAACGAAGAAGAAACTCACTTGCCTACAGTGAAATCACTTGTCTAGAGTGAAGCTCAGTTTGTCTTACAGTGAAACTCCCTTTGTCTTTACAGTGCAACTCACTTTGTCTTACAGTGAAACTCACTTCGTGTTACAGTGAAACTCACTTCGTCTTACATTGAAACTCACTTTGTCTTATAGTAAAAATCACTTTGTCTTACAGCAAAAATCACTTTGTCTTACAGTAAAACTCATTTCGTCTTACAGTGAAACTCACTTGTCCACGGTGATCTGTCTGTCGAAGCGCCCCGGCCGCGTGAGCGCCGGGTCTAGCACGTCGACTCGGTTCGTACCCGCCAGTACGACCACGTTAGTGTTGGACGAGAAACCGTCCATCTCCACCAGGAGCTGGTTCAGCGTGTTTTCTCGTTCGTCGTTGCCCCCCCTTAGTACATGTACCGTAATTCAAATCCGAGGGATGGGGAGGGGGGGGGGGGTCCGAGTAAGCGGTCTTATGTCAAACGATAGGGGAGGGGGTACGAGTAGGCGGTGTTAGTCGAACGATTTGGGGGGGGTACTAGGAGGTGTTGTTGGACGAATGACTTGGGGGGGGTTAACGAGGAGGCGGTGTTTGTTGCCCCGGGGTCTTGAGGAGGTGGTATTCGTGCGGGGTGGGGTTTACAACGCATAACGACATCGAAGTCGTCGTTATTGTTGTCGCAGCTTCATAGATGGGCGTTGCAGGTATTCGTGTTGTCGTCGGCCATCATCTCTTCCCTCTCCCCTATGACTGCTTCCAAGGTACATGCGTGCTGGCTTGGAGACACTTCGGGCAGAGACACTTCGGGCAACCCTTCGCATCCCAATGCAAACACGCCTCCAGCGCGAGAAAAGGAGCGAAATAGAAAAACTCGCCGGTCGCACGGGCGGCACGGCCAAAACATCTTCCCTAAACTCATCTCAATATACTGTTCTCATCCGCTCCCAACACTCCAGCCTCACAAAACCCCTTTTCCTTTATGATTTTTGTTTCGATTCGTTCCTGGTCGAACAACATCAGGTGGTGGTTGTGTCAATCTGAAATGCAACCAGGCGACCCCACAATTATGCGTTTTTTCAAACTAAAGAATCAGTGCTACGTCCTTGCAAAGCAAAATACGCATGTAGGCATACTACGCGTCCGCGATAATAGACAAGCCTTTTAACATCAAAGAGGTCCACACGTACCCGAACTGGCCCTTCCCGCGCTTGCGGCCGACGGCGTCGATCTCGTCGATGAACACGATGCAAGGGGCGTTCTTGCGGGCCTCCTTGAACAAGTCGCGAACTCGCCCGGGGCCGACTCCCACGAACATCTCGATGAAATCAGAACCTGCGATTGTTTTTTTGTTAGATAGTCACCGTTTCAGGTTGTGAACGGGACGGGGTTCATGTAAACGCATGCCGTGGTCGTTAGGCCATCGACCTCGCCATGGCGGGCGGAGCGATGTGCCTTCCGGGTTTTCGCCGGCCCAGGCCCCGTTTATCAAGGACGAACCGGGGAGATAAAAAGGCGGGGAGACGGGAGTGGGCGATGTGCGTCGGGTCTTATCTACCCGTCTTTGGTGCAGAGTAACAGCGGTGAAAATGATTCGACGTCAGGTCTGAAACCACGAAGGTAGCTTCGTCAGGCTGGTAACTGCCTGAGTATGACCCAGTTCTTGAGCTACGTGGCACGAAAAACAAGGAACCGCTGTATTTTGCTTGGGGAATCCATTGAACACAGGCAGTGTGCTCGGGTGACGCCATGAATTCATTGAAAAATAAATCCTAGACCGTAATCTATGGACAGAGATGGATTCGTTCGATATCTTGAGAGAAAACAAAAAAAAAGAAGGACGGAGTGGGTTCAAAGGATTCGGGAGGCGTTCCACGTGCGAAGAAAGAGGACGCTCCAAGCTTCGGCACAAAAGTACGGGCACTACTTAATTACGACGGCGACAGCGAGAAGGCTGCCCCAAAACTGCGATGGTCAAGTTGGCCATGTACCGTACACATGTCTTCCCAAAAAGAAAGAAAAGAGATGCTTAAAACTCAACTATAGTTGTATACGATTTTTTTCTTTTCGATATACCCTTCTTCTTTTTCTTTGTCCGCTTCTGCAATGCAACACAAAGTATTGAGACATACTGTATGTAGACAAGAGGCACACCTGCTCTTACCCCCCTTCTTACTTTTCTTTGTCCGCTTCTGCAATTGCAACACAAAGTATTTTGAGACATACTGTATGTACGTAGACAAGAAACGCACCTGACACGGTGAAGAAGGGCACCTTGGCCTCACCCGCCGTAGCCTTCGCCAAAAGAGTCTTGCCTGCACGAAAAAAAAAAAAAAAGCACAGCGACGACGCGTACAAATGAGTAAAAAATTGCATCGTTGCAACGTGGGGGCTGTGTGAAATACCGACTACATTTTTTTTCTTGTTTTTGACACCATTGCGATACGAGGGCATCATGTACCCAGCAAGCAGCATCGTTGTCCCCAGCAGCGGACTCGTGGTATCGGGGGTTTCTTAAAACGTGCCTAGATCCGAAATTCCACAACACCACCCTCTCCGTACACTCTCAAGCTGGGTGCACGCCCGCGCAATAGCCGGGGGGGGGGGGGGGGCAACCCACCTTTCCCCGGGGGCCCCCAAAGGAGCCCTCCCTTGGGGAACTTGGCCCCCAGGTTAATGAACTTTTCCGGCATC
>FN649758.1:3000907-3037072 GCA_000310025.1 Ectocarpus siliculosus | reverse complement strand
GGGGGGGGGGGGGGGGTAGGGGATCCAAGGCACGAACAAGAAAAAAACGAAGAGGGGTGTTCGACGCCATTGATGGGCGCTTGCTGTCGGGGGGCTTCACCCGCAAGGCACGGACAAAAGAAGAAAAATAAGAGTACATAGTGAAAGCCATAAACAGACTCACAAAAACTACAGGATCCAGCCGGCTTTTTTTTTCCCATTCACTTTTCGCCCTTCAACTCATCCCCTTCGACTGTTCCAATGGACCCGCAGAATCGAATCGATACAACGAGTACCGTTGTTCGGCTGAAGTCTTGCCGCCGCTATTTACTCGCTCTCTTTCTCACCCTGGTCGCCGTAGAGTCCATCATCTTGAAGACCCTCCCGATGCCACCGGGGCCGCCGCCCGCCCCTCCCCTGCTCCCTCTGCTTAGGTACACCAGGGTACCCACCACCAGCAGCGTTGGCAAAAGCCTTCATCACCCACACAAAAAAAAAACGAAAAAAGAAGGCAAACACAGCAAGCGATTGATCTGTTAGGGCCACACAGGGGAGAGAGAGAGAGGGCACAGGCAGAAAAAAACAAAACAAGCACAGCAAGCGATTGATTTGCTTGGGCCACACAGGGCAGAGAGAGGGAAGCGATCGATTTGTTAGGGCCACACCGGGGCAGAGAGAGGGCACAGCAAGCGATTGATCCGTTAGGGTCGCAACGAATGAAATGAAAAAAAAATCCAAGTGCGCGTTCGGAGGATGATGACGTATGCATGATCCCGTTCATCACCGTTGACGCGCCGACACGCAACCCGTGTCCTTGGTTGCGCCGCTTCACCGGCGGCCTGCGCTCGTAAACCACGTACAGCAGGAGCTGGTACTGTAGGATGCTATCGCTGCCTCCCCGGGATAACTCTAAAAAAAAAAAACGCGCGGTTCGGGGGTGATCATCCTGCACGGCGCCCAGAGACTCGAGACAAGCCACGCACCACGCACTCCACACATTACGTCATGTGCAACGTCAAAACCACACCAGCCCTCCATCGGGGCGTCTCTTCTCACCGTCATCTGCCATGCCCACCCCCCCCGCGCCCCCCTTACAAAACATGCCTCTTCCCCTTCATGAGTCACGCCCCTTCACCCGCCCCCTTTGCGGCCTTCGCGACGCCCCTCCTCCGCCCCGACAACGGCTGCTTGCCGCCAAGCGGCGACCACTGAACTGGGACGGAACAACACAATATCAAGGGGAATCTCCATTCCAAAACTGCAATCCCCGCCAAAGCGCCCAGACCCCTAACCGCAACAACAATAAACTGTTCAGCCCAAACAAGAGGGGCGGGCGGGGGGGGGGGAGGGGGGGGGGGGGGAGGGGCGGAACCTGGTGTAACTACTGAACGTGGGGCATATATTCTTGGTGTGCACACGTATCTCACCCGGTTAGAGCCCTGATGGGGCCCTGCGAGCGGTTGCTCTCCGTGACGTACTGCACGGGGATGAAGTCTCTCGGGCTAATGCCCATCTGCCGCTGGCTCTCCTCCAGCTTGCGCTCGAACGTGTCCACGGATCCGATCTCGAACTGGTAGCTCGGCATGTTGCTGCGAAAAAAAAAAAAAACGCAACGTTTATGGTTTTCGTGCGTAGGGGGGCGGGGGCAGGGGCAGAGGCTGCGAGGAGGGTGGCGATTGCTAGAAACACGCGGGTGTTGAGGGAGGGGGGAGGCTCGAATTCGCAAGCTTGACACGTTGCGGTGAGGTGTCGGAGGTCGACAGGCGGGGGGGAAGGTCGGGGTATTGCAATAGCGTACAGGGTGGTGTTGACGTGAAGGAGACTGAGGAATCACTTTCAGAGACAATACATCACAAAAGTCATGTTTTGATCATAGAGCGGGCAAAGGGGGGCAGGAGCATGCAACTTGCCGAACCCCTGCTATTGCTGCTGCTGCTACTGATGCCGGTGCAACATTTGAAAGTGTGGCTATTCTTCGAGACCAAAGAACAAACTACTGCAGAACCGAGGCGATCGATCGGAAGCTGGCATGGTACCGGGGGCTCCGCACAATGCTTGCTGCCGGAGAGCAGCCCAGCAAATGAGCGGGCACCGACAGCAGCAACTTCGATTGATTGTCGGTGGCCGCGAGGATCGGAGGTTCGCGGATCCGGTGATGATATCGACAACGTTGGGGTTTCTTCATTTTTAAGACGTGGTCCGCCTGTGCGGGTGGGAATTTCGTTCCAAACCAAGCGTGCGTGGGCCAGTGTACACTGCCATATTTTGCATGGATACAGCACGATTTGTTCATGCCTCCATTCTGCCGTGTCCGCCTCTCTTCGTCACGCGGCGTAACACCTCTACCGAAACCCCCAAAACGCGGCGGAACCGCGCAACCGCCGACACCCACGAGACACGCAACGGGCAAGCAGGGCAAAACCAGCGGCGAGACCACAGCCCCCGGTCGAGAGTACGGCAAGTTGCATAAGATGCCACACCCACCCCCTGGACCGATTTTCAAAGACCGACAACTCGAGAAAGAAGAGACATGTCGCATACGTCTTCGGGAAGCCTCTCCACGAGAGGGAGCGTTGGCCAGCGTCGCCATTTTCGCACCGTAACGGTTTGACCTGCACAGTATTTGAGCTCTGAACAGTGGTCAAAGGGGGGGGGTGGCATCCTGTGCAACCTACGGTGGTAGTAACTCATGTCCAAAGAGGTCGACTCACAGCCTCTCCCGCATGTGCTTGTGGTCATCGGTATTGCCGCCGGTCGCCCAGCCGCCATCCGCCACCCCCTTCGTCCAATCGCTGCCGCCGGTACCTTCGAACCCCCCGTCCGCGTGGCCCCGACCTCCATCCGGCTGATTTTTTATACATATCCAAGGGTGGGTGTGGGAGGTATCGCGTTGTGTTGGTTTGGGTGTTTTCAATTAGCATCGACACCCACCGGGCGTCGTGTCGTCTTTCAGTTGAAACCCTCTTCTGTCTTCGAATAGTTGCAAAATCTCTGGAATCCACAGAAGCATTTAAATACATGCCTTCGACGACAAAATTTACTGCGACGCCACAAGCAGAGGCACCATTCCAAGACACGGGTTACAAAACGCGTGGTCTGCCATGGAAATCCCCTATCGACAGGATGCCCGTCTTCCCACACATCTTCGTGCCGCACGAGCCGTCGTGCATGTCTTGGTACAAACTACGCCGCACTGCTGGGTGTACGTCTCACCGGCGCGCCCCCCATATTCCCGCCCTTCCCGCAGCCCCCCTCCCTAAAACAACACACAGAACCTCGCTGTATCGCAGACAAACAACAACGCATGAGGCCCACCCCCCTCACCTCTGATCGAGACATCATCGTATCACTGCTGCTGCCGCCGCCGCCGCCGCCGCCGCCGCCCATGGTGTTGGAGCCGTCCGTCATGGACCGGAGGTCCACCGGCTCCTTCATGACTACCCTAGCCGTCGTGTGGTTCGCCACCACGATGCGTTCCACCTGGCCAAGGCCGGCGATTGATTCGGGAAAGGGTTGATGGAGAGGCTTGCTTGGGGGCCAGGACAAGAAGGGCAGTGATGAAATGGAGAGCGTTCTTGGGAACGTTGGCGACATGGCTTAACAAATTCTTGGGGCTTCCTATGAGAACCACGTATACTCCTTCTCTTGCTTGTGAATGTATGACACCCTAGTGTCGAAAATCCTACATTTTTCCCTAGCATACCCGTGTGCTGCACGGCAAGAACACACGTACCACAAAATCTCCGCTCGATGCTCGCGCTCGCCACCAAACACACAAAACGGGAAAAAAAACACCGTGTCGTATCACAAAACGCTCCGTTCCAGCTCGTTCCCAAACAAATACCGCTCCGTTCGGATACATAGGGACCATTCGGACAATCACATTGATGTCCGAATGGTCCTTATATTGCCGACCTGAGTCGTTAACTAACGAAACAGAAACAAAACACCGTATCGTACCTTTCCGCTCTCGAGCAAGAGCGTGGTGAAATCTTGCCAGGTGATCTCCACCGGACGCTTGCCAGAATCGCCCGAGCTGTCCGTCAGCAGCGAAAACAAAAACGCCATCATAGCCGCCGCCACAAGCTGCAAAAAAAACAATCACAAAAAAAGCGCCACCAAGGAAGTTTCGAGACGGGTGGTGAGACGGTGAGTAGGGAGAAAAACATAGGCCATGCCAACGGGCTCAAGATTGATTGTCGGCCAGAGGTGCATAAAACAGCAGTACATGCGTACACTTCACTCCGGTATGGGTTCGAGCATCTTCATGCTCAGCACAAGAGTGTGCTTCGACCAACGTATACAGCTGGAGTTGGGGTCATCCAAGAGGGCCACAAGCTTTCTTGTAGAGTTTGTGCGTTCCTGAAACAGCGGCCGGTTGCGAGCCGGCGCCAAGCTTCTACTGCTTTCGAAGCGCGGGTGAAACCGGGCTCATTCTGCGCCGGCGGGGGTGGCGGGGGTTAAGGCGTGTGGGGGGGGGAGATGCCGTGGGGGGGGGGTTCCTACCCACAACAGCTGAAATGCCTGGTTCCACAGTCGAGCATCCTCAACCGACGGTTTGGGGTCGGAGTTAACACTGCCATCGAGCACTGCCATCGAGCAAGACTGCACAAAGGGTGATTGGTCAATACGCGAGGAGGTTCGGAACGTCTAGAGTTGACTCAAGAGCACCACCGGGGTGACAAGGCCCACAACAATTTCCCTAGCACCGAAACACAAAGAAAACACCAGGGGTAGCGCATACTTCCCCCCTGTGTCCAAGCACGCTCTTCATTTTCCCGCTCCCACAAGAATCCCCTCAGGGCGCACGAGACGATCTCCTCTCTTCTCAGCCTGCCGGCGGTAGCTACGAACACCTCGCTTGTCATCGCGATCTCTCCTCCCTTACCCTCTCCAACAAACGGTCCCTCAAACAACAAATGCCCTTCCCAGCAACTACAGAAACGGCCTCTATTTACGCGCTCAAACAACGCTGCCCTTGCCGACAAGCAAGGAAAACGGTCTCAATCTACACTCTTAAAATAACAATGCCCTTTTCCAGCAAACACGGAAACGGCCTCTACTTACAAGCTCAAAACAACAATGCCCTTTCTAAACACGCACGGAAAACGGCCTTTATGTCCATTCCCAAAACAACAACACTCGCCATCTCTTGCCCTCCGGGCGTCCTCCTGTCGCCACCGCTCCCCCCGTCCGCTCCACCCCCCTTCCCCTCCTTCTGCCCCGAAGCCTTGCTGGATGCCTCGCTGCCTTCCTTGCCCGCGGAGGAGTCGGCGTCTCCCTTCGCCCCGCCGATGTCCGGGAAGGCTTTACCCTGAACGAGGCGTTTTTGACATGCGGGTACGGACAGCAGTGCGGGATGCGGGTGCACAAAGGGAGTACAGCAGTCGTGCCTCGCTTGGAACCGAAATTTATGGAAATCCCTCGGTAGAGGACACAACTTCCTCGGTAGAGGACACTTTTATTTTACAGGCATGGTGGCTCGCAGAATAAACAACGTAAGGGGGGGTGTCAACCTTAAGGACACTTCCCGGGCTTAAGGACACTTTTGTTGAGCAAAAATACCAGGTGTCTCCTTCACCGAGGTACTCATGTGTGGCATGCCATAGCGGTTAGACCGTTGACCACGCGTCCTCGAGAGGATGGGGCATTACAGGAGGACATTCGACTTCAAAACTACCGAATAAGACTGTTGCGCCTTTGGGTAGGGTGGGGTATGGTGGAGTCGGGGTATATTGCCCTTTCATGTAAGAGGCTGTGTTGCCCTAATGATGTCTGACACCAAAAAATAGGACAATATACTGATTTGCGAATCCTTCCCCAGAATCTCCAGAAAATTCTTACGGCTGTAATGTAAGATTATGTACGTACGTCAGCGTCAAACACCATGTCAAGAAGCAAGCACACACGTCAGCAATGTGTGTGAACAGCTGCAGCAGCCGCAACCAGTAAGGAGAAACATGTAGTTTGCAGCAGTCGAGCCATGTCGTGGCGGTGTCAGCAGAGGTGCAGAGCAATGCAGACCGTGCCGACCGCCGAGCGTCAGGTTGGGACCGACGTTGGCATTGCGGTATATATACGCATACTGCACATACATACACATTGCGTGCGGCATGCGGGGTTTCAGTGTAACCAATAAAAATCCAGAAAGAGACAACGCTTGTGTATATCGACCACTAAGCATGGGGCAACAGCGAGATGACACCACGGCTGGCCGGTTTTACGTTGTAAGATTATCAGGGCACTGGCTGGTATGGTAGTTAGCTCTCTGGCTGGGTGTACCGAGTCCTAGGTGTAGAGGCGCCGAGATGGGTGAGCTCTAGGTGCGAGGGTCGGATGCCCTCAAGAGATCTGCATGTTGACGAAACAAACAAATTGTTCGCGCGTTGTTCTTGCAGCCGAATTCCTACAGTAGGATCTGCATATAGAAGAAAAGGCTCGCGCCGAGCTCCCAAAAATGGCGCAAACCCTTTCGGAAGTACATGAAGTCCATCAATTCATATATATGCACATGTACAGCATCCGTTTTCCCCCTGTTTGCTGTTGCATGTTCTTGCATCACCCCTTGCCGCAGTGCTTTATTTACCCCGCTCCGGAGGGAGGCCTAGAAAATACTGTGGTACTTAAGTAGATTGCAAGATCCAACAAAGAGACGAGAGCCGTCCAAGCCGCGTGCGTGTTCGCACCGAAAAATGATGGGATAAACGGGGCCTAGCCACATCGTCCACCTGCGGCAGGGACAACAACGACAACGCACCAAATGGCATTTGCAGCCAGCCATGCCTACTGAAAGCTCACGAATAAAAAAATTGGCCCTTCATCGCGCAAACGGCAGTCGTCTCTCAGATAATGGCACACCGCCATTTTATCTCTCACCTGCCCTTCTTTAGAGGGGGATGCGCCGCCGCCCCCGCCCTTGGGGAAGAAGTTGTCGAAGCCCTTGGGGATCTTTTGAGCCCAGATGAGCTGCTTGGCCTCGAGAGACTCTCGCATGCTCAACGCGGCGTCTGATTCACGATGGCATGGATGATGTTGTTGTTGGCGGCAAGGCAGGGTAAGAAGAGACGGAAAACGCGCGACGGTGCGAGGATTTCCCCCCCCCGAGTGAGAGCCTAGGTTAGCAGGTGAATAACGATATCGGACGTTGAGGATACGGGGGGGAGGACAGGGTATGGAAAGGGCGAGAAGCGGACCGAGAGTGGCGCGGCGGACCGAGAGTGACGCGGGGGAGAGAGATAGAGCCGCGCGGGGCTTAGGTGGACCAGCGTTGGCACAACCAAGGGGGCCGGCCGCTCTCCCTGAACCCAAACGTACGCTGGTACTGTCCAACCTTGTATGCGTATGGAGAGAACGGCGGATATAAAACCATCGACACAACACCTGTCTGTCGCACAACAAGACAAAGCACGTGTTCGCGTCAGTTGGACCAGCGGACACTGTAGTAGCTGTAGTAGCAGGTACCGAGCGGAGGCAGGAACGGTGTTGAACGTGAAGAGCAACAACAAGGCCAGGACAACAAGCTCACCGACCACCGCGGCCCCAAAGCGCTCCTGTGGGGAGCCCCGAGCCGGCGTCCACGACCCCATCCCTCTAGTGCTGCGGCTCCACACCGGCGGCGCCACGCGCACCCCTGCCGCGCGGCGCCGCACTCCCCCCGCTGCTGATTCGGCCCTAACTCTGCGCATCGCCTCTGAAGCCGCCCCCCCCGTTGAGGAATGGAGACGAGCGAGGCAAAGCGCCCTCCGTGTCATGGCGACCTGCGATAGCGGCAACCTCGAGGAAGAGGCGTTCTTCGCCGCGGCGCTGGCTGTGGCCGCGACGGCGCCGCCTCTATGAAGAGCGTACATTGTGTTGTATCCTCTCGGCCCTCTTTGCCGTGAAGGGGTGTTGTTTTTTCTCGCTCTGGCCGCTGCTGCTGCTGCTGCTGCTGATTCAGTTTTGGGGAAACGCGGGGGGTAAGGGGGTGTGAACGCCGTAGCAGGAACGCGCACACAAGCATTAATAGTTGTAGCAGGTCGTAGAAGAAGAGCAGCGGTTGGGTTTTCAAGTGTCAGCGAAGGGTTATACATACGCCGCAGGGATTTTGCTGTAGCAGGCACCGCCGGGAATTTTTTCTACCGAGCGGGGGCACACGAACGGTGTAGTAGGTGCCCGCGAAGCCCTTGAGCAAGAGGCGCTTGCTGAAACACTGCCGCCGTGCCGTGTTGCAGAATGGCGCTCGAAGTTATCACGGAGCTATACCGCCGTTTGTATTGTATGCATATTTGCCCGCACAAACACCCGGCAGCAGTTGTTCCATCATGAGAGGACCCAACTCAGGCGCAACAATCAACCGCCCGCTGTCTTGTATATCACCCGCAGCATCACCCAACAACAGAAAGTCGATCATGAGAGGTCCCAACTCGGGTACAATCAGCTGTGACTCAACAATCTTTGTGGGAAAGTTTGGTGCGGCGATGGTGAAATGTGTGTCACGTGCTCAGCCATGGCACCGACGCCGAGAGAAAGGGCTCCAAGGATGATGCTCAGACTGCTGTGGTCGAATGCAAACGCGGCAGGCTTTATGATTATGTATTGCAAGAAGGCTACGAAGAAGGCTAGACTCTGCGACATGATAACAACGAACTGCACATTGCATGCTGTCTTTCGGAGAGGTGCAGGTGTGTATGTACGGCAGTTGAACAGGGACGACGCACCCGTGAGGGAGTGCTCTCCACGTGCAACGCAGAGACAACACAACGACCAGGCCACAACATGTTTGTGTCTGGTGCACGCACGTGGCGATTGATTGACACCCGTCTATTGCCTGGCCCACAACGCTGACGCGGAGGTTGTTCAACACACAAAGTCCGCAGCTCTACTCTCCGTATCTGACGAGGCTGGTACGTCCGCGCGAGGCAAAGGACAAACGGCCCACGGTCTTGAACATGGTGAGCAACAAGAGGGAACCACGCTGGGCGAACACAACTGACTCCAGACAAGCACCAACAGCGGCGAAGGGGAACGTAGGGAGGTCGGAGCAAGGTCCTCACTGCTTCTACGACTTTCTCCGATTTCTGAAGTAGAGACGCCCGCTCTAGTGCTGTAGTAGTAGTTGCGCGAACGAACCATCAGGGTAAACCTACACCAAATCAGCCAGTGTGTGTCAGCGATTCCTGGCTGCTCGAGCGAGACCGTGCGCAGTTCTCACCTTCTCAAATTCGTCCGAGTTCACGGCAAAGGAATAACGCGGTAGTGATGATCGGAAGCACCAGCTCCCGGCGATTGTTCGAGACGTGTTGTTCCCCTTGTGCGTGGCGAGAGAAACTCTTCACCCCTCTCGCCTTCCCTCAACTTCCCTCTTCGCGCGTCTTGCTTTCATCCCCGGACCCCTGTATTCAGAGAAAAAGTACTGCTGACATCCCTTCCCACAACTCCCACGACTCGTACGTGATTGGTAGGCGATGACGCCGCATATGACAGTTCCGCGAAACGACACTGTCCGCGGGCCGTTGCAGCGTTGCCAGCTTCCTGAACGTGGCGTGCTGCCGTTACATCGTTGGAGTTGCGGTGTTTCCTGTGTCATAAGTACCTGAACGAATACACCGGTGAGGTGCGTGAGAGGTGTCCAGTGTTCCTGCTATTTCGATACGGCGTGTCGTCGCTTTTTGCCCTGCATACTACAGCAGTACGTAGACTAGATGTCGTATGTTGTCGTTTTGGTGTCCGGCGTGCTCTTGCGCGGTGAGAACAATCGGATGTTATAGCAGAGAGATCGTGTGGAGGTCGCGAAATACATTTCGTGTTGTGCGTTTAGGGTTAGGGTGAGCACCCCCCCCCCCCCCCCTTATGTCGGAGTATTATTTCCTTGTACTGCTGTAGCGTTGCGAATGCGAAATGGCAGCAAAGCATAATTTTCTCATCTCACCAGCAGGTTGGCTCTGCTGGCCCTACACATAGACTGGAACAACAGCAACTACTGTACTTAGAGTAGGCGGTCAGGTCTCCACAGCCCGGGATAACCATATCGGGAATGGACCCGCATCACGGCCTAGACCACTACGTACGCATCGTGAGGAAAACTTTTCTCTGGAGAGTTGGCTCCGCTCGAAACCCCCCTCGACCCTAACTACAGCAATACGAACTGAATGTAACCCCCCGCCCGAAGAATCTACACGCCATCGATAGTCTATGCAGTTCGTGCATGTGGCGGCAAAAAATATCGTTGGTTGACCCGTGACGAGTTCTACACGGTAGGGCGGCATATGTTGTGCCAGCAATAACCATTCCGCATCCAAACTTCCTGTGCATGGATATATAGAAAGAACGGCAAAACCAAGCATTACGAGGGTATACGTTGTGAAGACGACGGGAGAGGACGTGCTATGCACAGATAAGCAAACAGCTGCACTTTCCTTGCTCCATCTCACATTCGATGTACTTGCCTCGCAGGTAACAATGTACAACACAAACCACAAATTCACGTGAACCGATACTTGAATCCTGAGGAACTCGCCACTACTGGAAGGAGAAGTGTCTGTGCCGCACGTTCTCGCGCAATTTGATTGAACAGTTTTTGGCCAGGGAGGGCCATCCAAGCTTGAAGATACACGAACATTTTGCACAATAAAAATGGCCTCAGCCGCCGTCTTCACATGAGATCCTACAAACAGTTTGATTGGATATATTATGGCCAGAGAGGTTCATGCACCATGGTTGGTTGAGGAAACACCGACAAATATTGCCAAAACCTGGGCTCGGCCGCCGTCGCCACATGAAATCCTACACACATAGATTGGTGGCGAGATCTTGCCGTAGGTGGGCACTGCCGATACCACCACGGGATTTTTCAAAGAGTATACGGACGCATGGCCGTGCTTTCAAAGGACAAGACCGGTTGTCCGCTTGGTCTCGTTCATCTACCCATAACAGTTAGGTAGTTGATATCAGAGATGAAAACCCACCTTTAAAGCTCCTCTAAAATTCAGGGCTTATTGGCTTCTCCCCGTCGTTCAACATGTAGTGCCGCAATTCGCTCGGGACTAGACTATAACGTTTCGCACAGGGGTCTTCATGGATATTCTCCGAATAGGCGTGAAACTTCGTTTACATGTATGAACCGGTGCAAATTGAGAGCAAGCCACACTCGTAGCGCGCTGAGCACACTGTAATCGACAGGTTTGGCCGCATTCGAGGTAACCGTGGGGATGGGGAATGTAAATGTAGTGACTAATTTTCCTTCCCTCAGGCATAGATAATTTCGTCTTGACTCCGAACTCAGAGCGGGTTGATACAGCTTTTACTTACTCCTCTCCTTCCTCAGCTAAACCTTCTGCGCAGCTGGACACCTCGCCTTTCGAGCGGTAGTATCATGGCATGATGAAAATCCAGGTTCCACACGCACACAATGGGCGAGAAAAACTCGTTTTGGAACACGCGTTTATTTCAAGAGCGTGACACAGGTTCCTCCCCCGGCTTCTTGTCGCCGAAACGCATCTATCTATGTACCAACAACTACGCTACCACTCTCTAGGCAACGCAACCACCCTCCTCAAGAAGCAGTTGTAGGTGAAGATTTCTGCAAAATGTATCGTTACAGATCAGTTCATACACCGGATATTCTTAAAACTCCTTCCAGGTTTGTTCGCAAAACGTGCTGGCAAGACTAAGACTGCACGCGTTAGACTAACGCCGCCCCACGTCCAAAACTCTTCAAGCGAGTAACACCAAGACAACATCGGATTTCACACCTCCTCGCCTTCTCCCCTTGTGGCGTGCAGAATATCCACATATTGGCGCGAGGGTAAGTGAGTGACCAGCAACGGGGCTGCCAACAACGCAACGGCCTCACCGTGCCCACATCCCTGTCGGGGGTGTTTGCCGACCCCCCAAGGTTCCTAACGAATTCTGTCTACTCTGTGGCGTGGCTTAACGATGGTAAGACACCATACCAGCAACGAGAGAGTGTGAAATACGACAGCAGTCGCACAAGACATTCGGATGTTGATGACATGTTTCCGTCCGGAGACGGGGTCTGCGGCCGACCCGCATCACATATGTGTGACTGCGAGAGCTGACAGTAACAGGGAACGAGCAGAACCAACTGCCCCACGGGGAGAGCTACCGGCATCTCCGAACAAGCACGGCAAAGGAGCACGTACAACAGTGTAAAACGGAAGTAGTGATATTGAACATCCACAGTTTCGTTCTTGTTCGCGACATGCGGTCGGCGACCAAATCAATCCCGAAAACCCCAACAGCGTATGCTCCCACAACTTGAAAACGTCACAGTCAACAGGCATCGCGGCACGCCTTCTTGTCACCAGCCCACCACAACAACCAACACTCGACAACACTACATCCATAGTCCACCAAGCACAACTACTTCATCTTTCTCTCGAAATGGTGAACTTATTCATCTCTCTCGAAACATGCGAGAAATCATGCTCTTGCCCCGGCGATACCTCCCCCTCGCCCTCCGGCCGTCGAAGTCTACCCCCCTGTACTTGGCGAGAAGGTGTCGAAATGCCCCTAGGTGAAAGGCCGCGTCGCGCGCTGCCGAGGGCCCCGACTGCTTCAGCAGGCTCGGCAGTTCCTCCTGGCGCCGTTTTCCCTGCCGGACGTACATGGTCATTCATAAGGGTTAGGGCCGTGTAGAACTGACAATGCAGTGTATTATTGGGTGTGCTTTGTTTCTGATACACGGGTATTTCATAATTATCAGTATTGGGGACGCAACATAAACAAAACTTTTTTGTGAAATAAGAGAGCAAAACTTAGCTGGGCAGAAAAAGGGGTGTCAAGGAGGAGCTACATACCCATGGATATTCCAGAAACGCCTTCCATGGTGACAAAATTCACCTGACTGCTACATCCGTGCGGGCGGTGATACGAAGAGATTCGCATAGCAACCGATCTTGGTACGGAGGTGCAGATCATTCTCACGAAAACTTCCTTCAAGACTGGGCTCCGGACACCGATCGGGAAGACATCGACTCCAACAATAAACGACACAAAACGACAAACCCCGAACGGCGTCAAAACAGGGTCCCCCGCGCAAAAGACACTTGAGAATTCACTTTCCTGGGACAGGCAGCAGGAGTGAAAGGCCCTTTGGGCACTTTCATCAACAACTCATCGTATCAGCGGAAAATATTTGTAGCCTTACAGACCCAAAAACAGAAGGAAAGGTGAAACAAACAAACGAAACACTTTCTACCAAGAAGCCCAGTGAAATGGTGCAGCCCATATCTCAAAAACGCCTCTTCTTGGTTGCACCGATCAACTCTCATTGCGCGAGAAAACTTTTCAGAACACAAAAAACAAGTGGTTGGTTGCGCGTACCTCCGCCGCCATGTCGGCCACCAGGTCGTCCGCTCGGTGCTCCAGACGGCAGACGGCCCACAGCAAGGTTTCCAATTCCTAAGCGGGCGTTTGCGGGCGTGCACGGGGGTGGCGTACGGCCGAGTGGGGGGAGGTCAAGGAGCACTCCAACTAGTTCAACATGCCTTTACAGAATTGACCATCGGGGAACGGCGGACTGCAGAGACGGAGGGCCGTCGCATTTGCGTACCCTCCTGAACAGGCCACGCTGTTTGCTGCACCAGCACCGGGCGAGCGAGCGCGCGGGCGGGGCTAGATTGTGGCAGGTACGTCGAATTCTCGCCTTGCGGCGGGGTTGGTGTCGGTGCAAGCGTTGGGTGTGAAGCTCCTCTTCGCAACCGATCCACGGCGACATGGGGGGAGAGTCGAAGGGCATCACCTTGTATAAAAACCTCCGTAAGAAAGGTCTACAACGGAACAACACGTCCATATGGTACCAACAAGGTTCGCTGCCTCTGCTTGCACCTGCCGCGTCAACATGCATCCCGGCAGAGACTCCAATCCTTCCCCGGGGCTTGTGTATCTGCACCGGCATCTCCTCGACGGGCTACAAAATAAAAAAAAATCTATTCCTAGCCCCGCCACAAAGAAATCCGCTGCTGTTGCCACCAGTCCCATACACAGACGCCAACCCCAAGGCCTATGGAGTTTCTCTTGGGGTAAGTGCGGTACCTGCGGCGTGAACATCTCGATCCACTTCGAGCACTCCCCCAAGAGCTTGTCCATCAGCCCCGACAACTCGCACCCCCCATCTACCGCAGGGCCATCATCGTCCGAATCTCCCCCCCCGCCGTCCGTCGCGGGTCCCCCGAACAAAACGCCTCCCAGACCCAGCCGCCCCAAGGCCCAAGCAGTGCGGCAAAGCTCCTGCGCGGAGCCGAATGGAAGTACAAAGAGAGAGGACGGCAGCGCTGGGCTGCGTGAGTGCGTGATGGGCTTGGGAGGGTGGCGTGATAGATGTGTCCGGAGAGGCCCCCTTTCCTCTAGGAATCGTCATCGACTAAAGCCGCCGACGCAAGAGGAATGAGAACGGAATCTTGGAGACGCTTGGTGCGGTACGCCGGCATCAACAACGAATAGAGAGCGGTATAATGCGCACCGGAGTTCGCGCAGCTGAGCGAATTGTTGGGGTCCCACACGGAACGAGTGGGGGGTGTGGGACACGTCGCTCCTCAGCTGGGGGACGGGGGGGGTCGTGGCACACTGTGTGACCGCAGAACTCACGAACTGCTATTCTTGTGTATTCGAATCTATTTCTACGACCTCTCCCACACCCCGAAAAAGCTCAACACAGCCTCGTCGGTGAGCTTTGCTTTACCCTGGGCGAGAAGCTGAGCAGCTTGGGTCCCATGTCTGCCGCGACAGCCTCGAGACACTCCCGGTCGAAGCCGTCTGCAAATGCCGCCTCCGTCTTGACCAAGCCCCACAACAAGTTCGCTGACGCGGACGGGCTGAGCGAGGTGAGGTCGTCCTTCGTGACGTCGAACTGGCGCTGTTACGATGCCAAAAAATCGAAGGGAGAAAGAGGAGTGTGATCGCTAATCCCACTCCGGTTGGAAATGTAGGGACCATTGTGGCATTCGGGCTTGTATCCGAATGGCTCGAATATTAGTGAACAGAGTGGTAGCTGTTTGCAGCGCTTTCGTGCTTCATCCAATCAGCATCTGCAGGAAGGCCTGCGAGGGCGTGTAGATAGAGCCCCCCCCTATCCGACGGCGGTCTCACGGAACAGGGTACATCTTCATACCTTGAGAGACACCGTGTACCCGAGGGCACCAAGAGCCCAGAGCGCGCTCGCCGCTTCCTCCACGGTAAACTCGTCCAGCCTCCTCTCCACCACGCTCAGCTGACACCCCACCGCGTCACGCAGCAAAGCAACCAACCAACCAAGACCGTCGTCCGTCGATACGTGCGGCGGAATTGCAAGCGAGAAGTGCGAGAGAGCGGGTTGGGCGAACCACCGACCGGAGGGAAGTGCAAGCGAAAGCCAGGGGAACGCCAAGCATGGGTGGGGGGCCGACTCACGTACCACAGAACGCGACGACTCGTGTGTATACTTACGTAGCGCAAGGCAACACGCGTCATGCAGAGCTACAAAAACCACAGCCAAGC
Source organism: Ectocarpus siliculosus (assembly GCA_000310025.1). Taxonomy (NCBI): domain Eukaryota; class Phaeophyceae; order Ectocarpales; family Ectocarpaceae; genus Ectocarpus; species Ectocarpus siliculosus. The sequence goes on along the minus strand of FN649758.1, from coordinate 3,021,619 downwards.
ACCAGAAAAAAAAAAATCTCTGCAGATGTGCCTGTGTTTTACATTCGTCCCCACCCTCCGGTGTTTCATTCTCTACAGGTGCCTGTTACGTATACGTTCATGCAGTCCCCCAACCCCCGTGCCCTTCACAACCCACCACGCGTTCCATGAGCTCCGCGGAAGGATGTCCCATCTTGGCGTATGCCCACGCCAGCTGCGACACCGACGAAGGCGGAAGCTCCGGCACCTGGCGTGTGCATGCATGCGCGGGACGGGTGGGCGGGCGCACATGCCGCCGCACAACCGAAAGCTCGATGAACAAGGGGCAACAAAAAAAAATACACGCCGCTCCTCTCTGCAGCGAGCTCCATGCGAGCAGTGCTCAGAAGCACAAAAAATATATATGGAGGGGGCCGCCAGCATGATACAACAAACTTTGAGAGCGAGACGCCAGTCGCATCAGCAATAGACGCGATTCCATTTTTTGTTACCTCCCTTCCGTGGTTCCGTGTTCTTGTTTTTTATTTTCTCCCTTCGTGCCCGGTTCCCTCTCGGTCAGATGTACGTCACAACCAGGCAATAAATTTCCGGCTGTCTCCAAACCAACACGGATGAGACCCCGCGGACCCCATCGAACTTCACCGGCAAAAACCTACAGGATCAACAACATCCTCCTTTTACCCTTTGCCTGCCGTCCTGCTCTCTCAGGCAACCCACCCCCCTTTCTCCTCGAATTTATAACAAGCAACCCAACCGCCAATCTCAGCAGCGGCTCACGATCCCCAAGCAACGACGGCGAGATGCGGGACAAACCAAGAAGGCGTGCATCTTATATCATTCTGTTCTTTGCCTCGCCTTGTTGACGAGGTCCCTCGCCATCGCCTCGCACAGGCTGTGGGCCGGGTGGCCCATCGTCGCGAACGACCAGAGCACGTCGCACGCCGTCGCCGCGTCCAGGCCCCCCTCCCTGCCGGCGGCGGAGACCCCCCCTCCCCCCCCTCCTCCTCCCATGCCCCGGGCTCCCTCCGTCTCGAAGCCCTCCGCCAGGGCCCCCACGAGGCCGGCGAGCTCATGAGCCGGAGAGTCGGCCTTGCCCACCAGAGTGGCGAACGCCCAGAGAACCTGATGCCGGTGATGGGGAGCATTTTTTTTTGTTGTGTGAAGTGAAAAAGGAGGCGCTAAAGTAGTGCGGGCGCGGTTCCGTACAAACCGAGATCGTGGAGGAGCGTACCATGCGCGCGCTCCCTAGCGCAACAGGGATATGCAGACTATGCGTTGAAAAAAAAAACAAGACCCAGAGGGAGACACCCCAAAACAAAAATCACACCAACAAGAGAGAGAGACAGCAACAACAACAACGAAAAATTTACAACTGGTGTTGCATACACGAACAACCCCGCCTCCTCGCTGCTGCCTTGCCTGAGCTAGCTCTTCGGCTGTGTACTCCTTGGGGTGTTGCCCGGCTTCTGACAACGATCTCGCCGCGAAAATGTCGGACCCCAGGAGCTTGACAGACCCACGCCCGTGCCACGCCCCCAGCGCCCAGCACAGCCTCGACAGCTGCCTAGGCTGGAAGTGCTGAAAACTGGTGGGTTCCAGCGTCACACACGCAGGGAAAAAACAATTCGGGAGACGAAAAGCGACAGACGCCGACACAAAGAGCGGGGCAAGGAGGCATCAGTTCCGCGAGGCAGACTCCCAAGCACAGCGCACGATACTCAACACCCCAACCAAACACACAGGTCAAAAACCACCTCCCAGTGCGACGCGAAAAAACCCGAGCGAGGCGAGCGAAAAAACAACCGGAGCCCCCCCCCCGCCACCCCCCCCCCCCCCCCCTACCTATTCCTTCCCCCCCCCCAACACCGCCTCTCCCAACCTCTCTGCTCCATCGAAGCCTCTTCCTCCTTCCCTCCGGGAAACCAGGTCCGCGAGGGTTTCCACCGAGGTGGCGTGAATGTCAGCAGGATCACTGGACGCCTCCCCGCTACCCGAGCCCTCCTCTGATAACCCCTCGCCGCAGTCCTCCTGCTCCTCTTCTCCGTCCCCTTCCGGGCCGCTACCCCGCTCCCACCTCGACTTCACCCACCCGAGGCCCCACGCGCCACCGCCGCCGCCATCGGCGTCTCCGCCGCCGCCGCTCGCTTCCCCGCTCTCGCCCAGCGCCGAGGCCTCGGCCTCCTCCCCGGCCTTGGCCTCGTTGCCCGCTCCTCCACCGCTACCAGAGTCCTCGGATGCCGCCGACGCCACCGGATCTGCCGGCAGGGCAGGGTTACGGGGAGGCGTGCACTCATGCAAACGTAGTCGGCAGACCATCGACCTCTACAATGCCGGGGCGGAGGAGCGATAAGTATGCCGGGTTTTCGCGGGCCGGCCCAGGCTACGTTTGACGCGGATGATTCAGAATTCAGAACCCTCCGTAGCGGTGTGTGCGTGATTTGTTTCGCTTTTCAGACAACGACGAGGACAGCCGGGGGTAAGGACGGGGGAGAAGGACCCCGATTGTACCGCACCGGTCGTATCACGTCTTCACTCCGGAGTTGGGAGAGGCGTGTGCGGAGATTCAGAGGGTAGCCACTATAGCACTCGGATAGAGAGGAGGTGCTAAAAACGCGCTTCGAAACACGGCAAAAACAACCTCTGCTTCGCTGACGAGAGGGTCGAAAGACACTGCTGTCAGATGAAACATATGCTACGCTCCCGGCTCAGAAAAGCCTAGCCGAACGTTGCAACTTTGCATACCCTCGGTCTGCCACTTCCTTCGAAGCACGAATGGAAGTATCGCATCGCTGCTCATGGAAGCAAACTCAGGCACCTACAAAAAATAACGGCTGTCGGAAAAGAACCAACCATTTCCCTCCCGAAACGGTAACTCACAACAAGAGCGTCCGCCGTTCAGCGGCACCAATTCCAGTTGTTCATGAAGCAAACCAGCATCATCTCAACCCCCACCTTCCACCTCCGCCTCTTCCTTGCCTCTGCCTCCCGCACCCGCCTTCGCAAGCCCCCACGCCAGGTTCGACAGGTCGTGCGGCGTGGCTTCCTGGACCGTCGCCAGGCCCTCGCGGGTGAGGGCCTCGATCACCCTGGCGGGCCGCAGGCCCAGCATCCCGTAGGCCCAGGCCAGTATGGAGGCGTCCTTGGCCGCCATGCGGCCGGAAGCCCGGCTGGACACGATCTACTTTTTTCGCGTTGTCGGCGTTTATCGTCGGCGTGGATGGGGATGTCCGGCCGGAAGGAAAAAAAAAAAAAAGGAGAAAAATCGGCCAGACGTGGTAATTATGCAACCGAACAGCCAAACACAAAACGGAAACGGAGGCACGGTAGGGGGCGCCGGTGATGAATTCCACTGCTGTTGTGAGTTCTCTTCATGACGGCAGCGAAGCTCCAAGCCGTCTACCTAGCCACCTTCACCCAATGGCGCACAGATATCGGTATTCCGTGGTCACTCAGCCTGGCACTGATTCATAAGTTCGCTGTAACAATATTCCGCGAAGCACGCACCGTGATGAGTTATTCTGCTACCGAAAAACAGAATGCCGGCATAGCCACCGCTGCTGCCCGCATTGATGGAAATTAATTCCTTCCCGAGGTAAGCTTAACGCCAGCATCGCTACTGCAGCTGCTATCACCACCACCCCCTCCCTATAGAGAAGAAAGCTAGCCACCACAGCGAGCTCACCTCTCGACCGACGCCCGCCATCATCTCGGGGTGAAGCCGATGCTGCACCGCGAACGCCCACGACAGGTTGGCGAGGTCTCTCAGCGGCATCGCCGCCAGCTGAGGGGTCGCGCACGCGGCGATAACCTCGAGCAGCTCCCCCGTAGAGATGTCCAGCCTGCGGGAGCAAACAAGGAGAAGAAACCCCGCCCCCCCAAAAAACGCACACGGAAAAGACAGCAGTAGCTTGAGCATCAGAGAGGAAGATCATCCGATGCGCGAGCAGAAACGGCGGATACTAAACGCCTCCCCTGTTGGAAATTTCGACAACCGCACGCGAGACAAAACGAGAGGTGCTTGTCTTCGATGAAGGCATGGGTCCCACCACAAGAACTTTTGATCCTTGCCGAGAAACCGAGAGGCCCCAAGTCACTGAAAAAACTCCGACCGCGAGCGAGAGGCCGAGGGCAAAGGGGGCAACATGAAAAAACTAAATCGCTATTCAAACGCTCACTCCCAGCCCACCTATCGCCCGCTACTTCTTCTCGCACACCCCGCGTGGCTCTCCCTCAACCCCAACCTCCACCTCGCCTATCGTCGCAACATTCATCAGCTTTCTCTACGTTCGCAACACCCCACGGGGTAAACCCCCACACTCCCCATCCTCACTGCTGTCGTTGCCGTTTTCCCCGGCGCGTTCGCCCCCCGGCAGGCCCAACACCGTGATCCCTCACCTGGCGTGCGCGTACGCGAAGGAAAGCGCCGCAGTCGCGAGATCCGTCCCGGACGTGCAAGCCACCGCGTCCCGCTTCTTCGGGCTCGCCGCCCCCGTCGTCGCCTTGTCGACAGCCTCGGCACCATTGCCGCCGCCGCCGCCGCCGCCGGCATTGCCTCCCTCGATGCCGGAAAGTTGACCATCGTCATGACCCTCCGCAGGCTTCCCGCTCCCCGACCCCAAGCCCCCTTCCTGCGGCGAATCGCTCGAGGAGGGGCTTGAAATCCCGTCTTCGGCGCCCCCGGCAACCGTCACCTTTTGGCCGTTAGCACCACCTTCGCCCTCGCCAGGATCCCCGCCGATATCGCCGGCGGCACTGGGAGCGGCGGCGGCGGTGGCGGCGGCGGCGGCTGTGGCAGCGGTGGCGGCCTCTTGCCGAAGGCGATCCGTGAGGAATGTGGCCAGCGACTCGAGGAGGCTGTTGCGCGGCACGTGTCCAAGGATAGAGAGGCCCCACACCACCTGGTGCACGTGCATTTGAAATGTTTTGGAAACACGCACACGTGCACCAAACGGAGAAAGAAACGCGAGGCGCGCGCGGAAAGGGGGTGGGTGTGGTGAGGGCAACGAAAAGCAGAGGGAAAGCGTGGGTACGAAACCAAAGACGACGCTCGGAAGCGGGCCAAAAGGAAAGGGTGACCGATGGTACGGCAGTGACAGGCGAACGGGATAGGGACCGGAAGCTTGGGGGCGGAGGGGGGCTAAATACTGAGATAAAAACAACATTTCGTGGGGTGCTTTCTGAGTGTGTGCCTGCCTTCGTCTCGGTGTTCTCCGAAATTGACCAACGGTAGGGTCATCATCGTGCTGCCGCAGCACCGCGGTGACAGCGTGGTATGATACGTGCATCGCTTTGTCTCCCTCGTCGTCTTCCCCCAGAAGGGCGGCTCCCCGAGAGCCATGGGTCGCGTACTACACCTCTAGACGTGGCCGTTTGGTAAACGCCGATACATCCACATCAAATAACTCAAAAAAGGAAAAGTAAGCTAAACGACACGGCACACACAAAAAAGACAAACTGCTGTTTGGCCTCCTTCGGCGCTGTTCCTTCCTTGCCTTGCTGGTGTCCGAAACCGAAAGGTCCTTCGACACGCACTCGATGATCTCCACGAGCTGCTCAAACCGCTGGTCGGACCTCACTTCCTCCATGTCGAACGCTGCCGTCGTCGCCCCCTTGTTTGGAGAGCTGCCAACCGATGCCGCCGCCGCCGGGGTCCCGACTTCTTCCTCCACCCCACCCCCACCCTCAGAGGAACGCGGCACACTCCCCGCGAGGGCAGGGTCCTTCGTCTTTACACTTTCACCCGCAGCTCCCGCCTCTTCAGGAGTATCGCCCTTGACCCCCGGCACTTCGATCCCCGTGCCCGTAGCAGCTCCAGTGCCAGCCTGGCCTTGTTCGTTGTTGAACGGCTCACCGCCCTGCCGCGCCGTAGCCGCAGACAAAGTGGCGGTAGGCGTCGTCGATGACTGGTCGCCCGATTCCGTCGCCGCGGCAGGTCTTTCGGCATCCCCAGCTGCGCCTCCGGCGTTAGCCCCACCCCTCTCAGGTCGCTCTCCTCCTCCTCCTCCACCTCCTCCTCCTCCTTCCCCTCCCGTCTTCGACGGTCCCACCGCAGATCTCTCTCCATCGGCCGCGACGCTGCCTTCCACGGCCGACGCTGCCGTAGACGCGAGCCCGGAGGAAGGCGCCGACTCCGCCGCGCGCGCCGCGGCGCCCAGGCGGTACAGCGCGAGCGCGGCCAGCCTCCCGTCGGACGGCGTGGCGGAGGTCACTCGGAGGGCGCTGTCGGACAGCCGGCGGAGAGCGGGAATGCGCTCCGCCTCCCGCAGGATCCTGAAGAGGTGGCAGCGTACGGTCATCGAGTAAGAGGTGAGGTGAGGAGGAGAGGGGCGTTGGGAGTCGAGGACGAGAGGGTGTGTGTGTGTGCGAACATGTTCCCAAGGCGAACTGCCATTTGCCGTCTGCTGAGCTGCTTCGCGCGTTGTGCAAGATGTGCAGAACCTCGTGCGATACGTAAAAAATGCCCGCTGTGGTCGCACGTGTAGACAAGGGGTCTTCTTCAGGAAGCTTGTTTCAAATGAAATCCTGATGTACATTGTATAAGCTCTGCGAGCAGTCTACCGTTTAAAAAAATGTACATACAAACACAGATCGACTACCCGTTCGAGATTAAACATGCAAAGGTAATCGAAGGGGATGTGTTGAAGTCTTTACGGCGAATGAAAGAAAACCGACTGAACTGCTGTCCTGCGTTTTTTTTTTATTCTTCTTAATATGACACAACCCTTGTTATGTTGTTGAGGGCTTGCCGCCTGTAACTGACAGAGCCTGACAGACGAAACGGCAACACCTGAACTCACTTGGAGGGGCCATCTGCCGATAGCAGAGCCTCGCGTAGAGCTTTCTCCTTGGCATCGCCCTTGGGCTCCTGCTTGACTGCCGCCGCCGCCGCAGCAGCAGCAGCAGCAGCAGGCTTGACAGTCGCGCCGTCTGTTTCTGGACCCTCTCCGACTGCGCCCTTTGTTGGATCTCCACCCGGCTGGCTGGAAGAAGCTGGCTCCACAGCAACATCCTGCTTCTGCGGAGGAGATGCTTGTTCTTCCATTTCGCTGCCGCTACCGTTGCTGTCACTGCCACCTCCACCTCGCAGCACTCTTGAGAAAGCCATGCGGCGTGACGAGGAGAGAGCGACGGCATCTGTTGCAGGCAATGCGTCATCTGTTGCAGGCATTATTATTGTCGCTCGTGCAGCAGCAGCAGAAGTCGCAATGGTTGACGACGTCCAGTATAGGCTGCCCCCCGCCGTACGAGGGGGATACCGCTGGCTCGAGGCGGGAATGGATGCACCGGAGCATGCTTCCGATATGCTGGCAATCAGCAACGCGATAGCAACAAGACGCTTCATGCTACCGAACGCCGTGTGGTGTTGTGTGTAGCTCTTCGTCTGGTGCTGGACAGACCAGATCTCCGAAGATTGCCGTAAGAGATGAAGGGCGCCCCGTGCAATGCACACGGGTACATGTACTGCCAACCAATCGTAGATGAGGGGGATCTTCATGCATATCCATATCCGTGCAAACATGCACCACGGCGTAGTCTGTAATCAAGGCGATGTAATTGTGAGCGAGGAGAGCTCTGCCAACAATGGAGGATGCCTTGATCATATTATATGCCAAAAACACGCGGCAGTCGTACCCTACTTGCGGTGAAAATAGGCCCCACGCTTTGGATACACGTGGAGGCGTGGAGGCCGTTTCTTATTTCCTGCGGCCAACCTTGAATTTAATCCTTTCTTTCTTATGTCTAGGAAGTCGAAATCGTGCTATTTCAAATTTCTTGAAGTCCATTTATTTTCTTTCTCCGTCAGATGAGCTCAATTTCTTCGGCGCTTTTTCTTAATTTCAAAATTCTGAGCCTGGATTTCTTACCAAGGCATTCTTATGAGCAGGCCGGCACCGGATACCGTAAGGTTGCGAGTCACCGCATGGTCAGGAGTCATCGCACAGGGGTGCGATGCAAACAAAATGGCTACAACGCTTTTAATTCGATTTCCGCTCAGGGTCCGGAGTCACCGTACAGGAGTGCGATGACTCGCAACCTACAGTAGGGTGGTAGTGGAGTAGCAGCGATTCCGGGGCAACTTTACCACCTCTGCAACCAGCGCTGGCATGTTAGCCGTGCTGTATTGTTGTAGGTCATTGTCGCACCCCACACGTGGGGGTATGAAGGAAATGAAACACATTGGCATTTCCATTGGAGGATCGGTAAACAACGTGAAACACATGGTGTTTCCATTGTTTCCACTGGCATCTTGCGAAGGTGTACCGATTCTGGTAAAAGTCAATCGACGGATGGATACCCTGCGAATCGGGTCCTCCTTAACACTCTCCACCCACAGAATTTACCCTCAACTGGGAACCTCTCGTGGCCAGGACGGGTAATTCGATGGAAGTGTCACAAGGTTCTTTGTAGGATCGATTCCAAGAGGTGTTCTCAGGACTGACGCACATCGTGTCCATGGGAAAATGTCCAAATCAGGAGAAAGAATGTGCACCCAAGGAGATCCAAACCAGTATCCTGCTGACGCCATGTGCGTAGGTGTACCGATTCTGGTAAAAGTCAATCGACGGATACCCTGCGAATCGGTTCCTCCCTTGACAATCTCCTGATAACATCGCCTTCAGGGTTTACTCAGGACCGCACATAACGGAGCTATCGTACAGGGTAGGGTGTGCGTAACATCTCAAAACCAAATGATTTAACTCGATTTCCACACACTGTACAGGGTCCGGAGTCATCGCACGGCCCCGAGAAGCCAATTGCAGTAGAGTCGGCAACCCCACCATTTGGTCCCTTCCCCATGCATGTCAGTCTCAAGGAAAGCACACAAATCTAAAATATATAGACTTCGAGGTGCCAAAGAACTCTTACAAAGGAACAACACATCGGGGCGCAGCGATTTTGCCCTACGACCATTACCATCATCATACACGTCAACATCACCCTTGTCTTTCCACTCTGTCTGGCGGATATTACCATTATCCTCGACTTCCATGACCTTATGCCCCCCCAGCCCAATGGGGGGGCGGGGGGGGAGATGCTTCGCCCTAGTTAGTGCGATGAACAGCGTAATTCTACCAGTCTTGTTTTAATGCACACAACGTGCATGCAGCACAGAAAGGAAGTGAACAGCGACACACGTGGTACCACGCGTGGGAGGGGCGGGTGAAACTCTGTGCATGTGAAGAGAACCCATCATCGTACTTGTGAGAGTGTTCTCTTGAAGGCGTGAAGCTCCCAATCTGTTTCCCCCCTCAAATCAAGAAGCCAACACGCCGTCGATGATATGAACGCCCGCTCCCCCTTGCCGCCCCCTACATTGGCCGATCTGAACACGAAACGCAAAGGGAAAAACGTGAGCCTGACCAGAGACATGTGCACAAAAATTCGCGACCGCCATGTCTCTCCCTCTCAAGCGTTCGCCTTCTGCACTACATTGCGGCACAACTCTCTACACAAAAACCGCACAGCTCGCGTACACTCCCACAAAAACGCCAAAAAAAAAACACGGTCGACTTTTTTCGTTTAACCCGGCAGCGAGGAAGTCATCGGGTACTCGCTGACGAGGGCGTCCGGAAGAACTTTCCGGGAAAATTCTTCATCGTCCCTCAACATTTGCACCACATCCCGGACGGTCATGTTGAGCTCCACATCTGGCAGGGGAGTCCGTCGCGACAGAACCAGCTCGAGCACCTGAGCCGCTGCCAGCCTGATTTAAAAGAAAAAAAAACGTGACGAGTATGTGTATCCCGTGTAGCGGGGCGAGACTTCAGAGGAGTTTTTCGAGACTGTTATTGGGGTGCAAAATTCTTTTTCAGATTTTATGATCTGTCCATCGGTCAACACAACCAGCGAAGGAGGAGCGGGGGGTGGTTGTGCACGGTTACCGTAAGCCGCACAAGATACCACCATACCCCCTGGGACCGATATAGTAAGCAAAATTGTTCCACGATGAAGAGGATGGCAATGTCCAAATTATATACATTTTGGGAACCTCTGGACGAGACAGTTCCAAGGACCCCAGTTTGGGCGTTGTTGAGGCGTGCCGCAGATTAGAGAAAATTGTTCCGGGGGGGGGGGGGTGGTATCTTGCGCCAGCGTACCGTAGACTCCACCCAGCCCGCCTCCGCGCTCTCGTGCGGCTTCTCGGTACTCAAAACATCAGCGGGCGTTGGCCGGCGACAGGGAGAAGGGGGGGCGGGGTGTGTGGTATTGCCCGCACTATTGCACAGTTACGGTTGATGCGTGGCACCCGTCCTCAGCTTGCATGCCGGCCGCGCCGGATGGGGTCGGATCACTTTCCCCCTCCATTAGAGCAAGCCGGTCTTCGGACGAGCACGCGAATGCACAAGAGTGTGTGTTTGGTATACTTGGACTGCAGCCTAGGCAAAGAAAGTAAGGCTATCACGAAAAAAAGGCCAGGGAGGGGGCATTCAGACCCTAAGCCTAAGCCTAACCCCAACCCCAACCTAATCGATTCTAGACAATACCCAGTATATTTGCTTAGTTAGAAAAACCTGCTTAGACTGCTGGTGTACTTCTCTTGTGCAGTACTTATTTCGTGCGGCATGTGGAAAGGTTGCACGCGGGACGCAAGTCTACCCCTATGAATGCATAGCACAGCATGAAGAATCAATCGCTGCTGCATGCACGATTGCGTTGGGTGCTCTTTCGTATCCTCGACTTTCGAGTTCCTCGACAGAACGTCGATTTGGTGTCGTAGGTGAATACACTTGGTGTCGTAGGTGAATACATTTGCCCACCGGTCGGTGGGTTAGTTTCCCACAGAAGCTCCCCGCGTGCCTGCGCTTTCTTTCTGTCTTTTGTTTCCTTCTTGTCGAAAGCGTGTACGGTAGCAAGGGAGGAACGGTTACAGTATTGCTTCAAAACCGGTACGGGACGGGCGAGGCGCCGAAGATCCTACCACGGTATCTACTACCTTGATATCATCTCCAAGATAGTGGTCACGTTGGGCATCCTCGGCCCGTTCGGGTGCGCCCTGCAGATCCCTTCCATCCGCGTCCGAACGTCGTCCATATCCACCACGCCCTACCAAAGCACACACAGGACAGGCAGCAAGAGAGGGGATCGAGGTTAAAAGGCGAGGGGGGGGACTTAAGGGTCGCGGCGGCGATGAAACGACGAAGATTTTTTCTGAGCAAGAACAGGCTTCAAGGCCCGGAAAGACGATCGGACAAAGCCAGCGAATCACGCTGCGGTCGTTTATGGTGCTCAGGATCAAAAGAAGGATATCTATCAATGCTGGTGTGTGTTAAAAGTTTCGTTGCTCCCCACCACAGTCCTTCCCGAGGGAAACGATGGGGCGAACACGACAATCTTCTTGCCGTCATCTGCACTTGCACACCGACTGCTGCGCGCTACGTCTACTAGAGTTTCAGTCGAGGTGAAGCTTAAGCTTCATTCGTTGCGGTCACCAGCCCTGCTACGAGCGCAGACACTATTGTAGAGATAAAGAGACTCGGGCAGGCGAGCCTGTTGGAAGACGCCGCCGCGCCGGCCTGGTCCTTCAAAGGGCCGTCGATGGTAGTCTATGCTCGTCGCACCCTGAGAGTTGGTGAGCGTGATAGAGCGAGGGAGACAACAATAGCGAGCGAGCGAGCGAGAGAAAAGGCTAATGCAGGAAGTGATGACACCAAGCTAAACAAAAGAACGTAAACACCGCCTTGTCACACCAGCGATTCCAAGCCTTGACGAATTAATCAACGCAAAAACGACTCTGCACCTACGTATCCCGAGGTGAACCTACCGTTCCCCCGAGGTTAAAATTTTATCCCTAGGTTATCCCGAGGTGAACCTACTGTTCCCCCGAGGTGAACCCACCTTTCCCCCGAGGTGAACCTCGTTGGTGATGGCCACGAGCAGCAGCCTCTCCTGGGGCGCCGAGTCCCTCACGGCCACCAGGTGAGCCTGCTCGTTGATCTCCCGAACCGCAACGTGAACGTCCTTCACAGAGACCTCCCAAGACACCTGCGGTGCGTTCGTTTCGTGACGACGAGCCGGGTTGGATTGTGGAGAGTAACACGACACAAAGACGCAACACACGAACTTTGTGACGACAGAAGAAGCGTTTTGAGCCGCACCGAGGCTGGCGAAATTTCATTGGTTAAGCGCAATCGAAATTTCATTGGTTAAGCGCAGTCGAAATTTCATTGGTTAAGCGCAGTCGAAATTTCATTGGATAAGCGCAGTCGAAATTTCATTGGATAAGCGCAGTCGACGCCACCACTAACCACACCCCGTTGTCGATGTCAGTGATTGGCGAAGGGGCCCCGTGGTCCTCGGGTGTTGCCCAGCAGAGCGTCATGGGTAGACAACCGCTGAGTCAACCCAAGGGGAAAAAAAAAACTGATATAAACAAAATCGCTGTACGAGAAAAAACACAACAAAGCGCGGCAAGGAAAAAAAACAAAGAGTGAACCACCTTTCGGAACAGCTCCGGCACCTGTCCTCCTATTGGCTGAAACCAACAGGTTCGGCAAGCAACGGGAAGACGCATCATTCGGCCATGAATGGCTCTATTTAGCAGCACTGCCTTACCTTGTCCCCATTGCCGTCCTCTTTGGCGGATTCCACCCTCGCCTTGCACACCTGGGGTTTATTTAGCGTTCGCGCACGCCCGGGGGGGGGCGTACTCATTTGCTGCTTGCCGTAATCATTTGACCATTGACCACGCGTCCCTTTCGAGACGGAGCACCGTTCCTACACCTACTAAAGACACCACCAACATTTGGGAGCTCTTTACGTTTCTGCCACAAACTCCATAAAAATTTCTTGCACATCTTATCCCCGTCCTCTAGGGCCTCTTGTGCCCACCATCTATCCCCAATTATCGCGATCGTTTTTTCGCTGTTGTCTAATTTACCAAACTTGTCCATGTCACACCCTCTCTGTCTCATTTCTTCCTGGAGATCTTTTTTTTCCTTCCTGTACAACTCACACTCCCCAACTATGGGGGGGGGGGGGGGGCGTACATGATGCCTGCATTCGCAGTGTGACCATCGAGCAATGGTGCCCAGGAGACGGGGGGCGTCGCTAGGTTCAATCTTTAGCAGACATACCCGTAACGCTAGGGCCTTTGTTGCCGTGTCTCGCACGGATGTTCTCTACTACACATAGCCGTAGGGAAGGTATCGCCGCCATAAAAAGCGTCATCTCTCAGTAGTCACCGCAACCTGTCACCCCTGAACACACAACGATGTGCTGCTGGTCTACCAACCCGCGGGCAATTGGCTTTTGACTGCCCACGGTTACAAGGCCGGGGCAACTACCAAGGTTTTGGATACGTGAACTCTTCGGCTTCTTTGTTTTCACTTTTATGTCAGTCGAGCTTGTCGCCCAAAACCAGCCCGTTCTCGCGGGTGGGGCTCAAAAAGGGAGCCCTTGAAAGAGAACGGAAAAAAATAGGAGTGGTACATGGCTATATGCAACAACATCACGGTCCACTTATACACCACGGCCACGTCGAGACGCTAGTTTCAAAAGGCGGTCACCTAAATCATGCGTTCTCTGTGCCAGCCAACGCGAACAAGTGATCCTCGAAGCGAGCAAAACAAATTTGCCAACATCGGCAGCACTACGCTGGCAAAAAACAAGACTCAAAAACTATAAACCAACAACACGGTCAACATCAACCTCAATACACAAAACATCGACAGCGATATAAACACCAAACAGCAACAACGACAACGACAACTACGAAACCTGGTGCTGTACAACGGAAACACGTACAACGGCAGCAACGCGAGCAAAACCAAAGGAGGGAAGGAAGTTTGAGGTAACTCGACGTACAACGACACCCGGCAGCAGGGACAGCGACGAGCAACACCGAAGGAAGGTTAAACTTGGTACCTCGATAGCCCTGCGGCAGTACTTGAGGCACATCCTCATGTCTCCCGAAGACGACGCCACCTTCGCCGCGGCCATGTTGATCGCGCCGTTGTCGAACGCCTTGCCCTCGACGGAGGTATTCGCCTTACCCTCGACGGGGCTCGCCTTGCCCCCGATGGCGTTCGCCTCGACCAATCGCGCTTGCAAGATCTCGGCGAGCTGTTTCGGATGCCGGTTCGAGCAAGTGGGCGGCTCGGATACAAAGCTTCTGCGGTTCTGTCGCCTCCACCGTGGATCAAGAACCGTAGCACCCGCCTCTCAAACACTCGTAGAATGCAGTTTTTTCACCCACGAGGAGAGGGGATGACTTTAATTTGTCCATGATCACGAGCATCACGAGCAACTGCTAAGCCAAACATATCGGCGAACATGTTAGAGGAGGAGCCTTCTATATCCGAAACGTCTGCCGTTCCAACCAGCGCAATTCGGCTCTCTCGACCAAGTCAATGGCCAATGCGAGGGCTGATCCACGTGTTGGGGCGGGGTTGCCTCAGGTGCGGTGTTTACCTAAAGGTCGATGGTGCGCCCCCAGCCCGGGCTTGGGTTTTTTGGTAAGGGTGTGAGGGAACAGTGGCACTCCGATTCGAAACTGGAGATTATGGGGAAGGGCATATCAAGGGCCTTTTTTGGATGCCAAACAAAGCAACACAGGTCAATCAATCCCCTTACAACGGTTAAGTCGAGAATAAATTCATATTCCAGATGATATCATTCCGGTTCTGCATTGATCCCACGGACCCCCCCCCCGCCCAGTTGATTCCATTCCGGTTCCGCATTGATTCCACGGATCCCCCAACCCGCAAAGAGCAGCACGGTAACCCACCTGCAATTTCGTGTAGGGTCCGAACGTGAGCCTCGAGGTGACCCGGCTGCTGACACGTGGGAGGCACCTCTCCGGCAGGTCTATGGTGTTGGCGATGCCGACCACCACCAGCCGCGCGTTTCGCCTGCTGGGCCACTCGAACAGGTTGTAAAGCACCGTCTGCTTACGGGTGGTCTGCGCCGCGGCCGGGGGGTAAGGGGTTTGGGGGTGTACTCATGCTTTGGATGCAGTTAGCGGTTAGACCATTCGCCATTGACCGGGGGGGGGGGGGTGTACTCATGTTTTGCATGCCTTCGCGGTTAGACCACCCATCACCGAGAGGACGGAGGATTTTCGTTCCCACAGGATCGACCGCTCCTTCCATATTGGCCAATGGTGGCAAAAAAATGTTTTTGCCCAATCTAGCCAGCCTATCAATACTCCCACTGCTTCTGCTACACCGCTCCCCACCGCCGCAAAATTTCTGACCATGTAGTCCAGCTCGTCTACCAGTAGGACCACGAACTCCCTCGAGGGGTCGCCCCGCGAGAAGTACTTCTCCAGCTTGTACAGCGCTCGCTTCGGCGACAGCATCTCTCCGGAGAGGGCCATCCACAGCTGGGGGTACGCCTGACCAATCAGGGAGAGAGGGGGCGGCGTAATCTTATATTTTGTGTGCCTCAGCGGTAGAATCTCGAACATGCGTCCTCGAAAGGATGGAGCAGAGAGGACGCGGAGAAACAAAAAAAAAAAAGGCACCAACTCAGAACCAAAGCCGCCGAAAAGTAGTCAATATCGAGGACAACACGGACAGCTTGGGAAAAAGTTTGAAAGAGGACGACGACGTCTTTGCTGTCTACCGTAGTGTCCACAGCAGAACCCTGTTGACGAGTGTTGTGACGTGGCTGATCGGTGTGAATGTTCGAAAAGCGATGCGCACTTCATTCATCCCCGGGTTTTTTCGCTAACCACAACGAGGACAACGCCCGAATCTCTAGAAACCCATTCACAAGTCTGAACCCCCCCCTCACTCTCAGTTCGCGGAACAAGACACTATGTGTAACCTGGTGGGGCTCTGTAAGTCGCATCCCGTTAAGCTCGACCAGCTTGAAGCGCGGCAGCAGGCCTCTTGCTTGCTGTCCCTTCAGGATTCTCACCACCTTCCGACGGGAACGGACGCATGGGGCGGGGAAAGGGGACAGCAGTCATTGGTTTCATGCTGCACTGCAGCTCCTCGCCGGCGTTGTCGAGAGCACGGGAGTGGCAACGCGGGCCATGGATTGAGTTCGGTCATCCGGCCAACCGTACCGGATACATACGGGATTGCGGAAGAGGTCATACCGGATCGGTGACATGCCGGTTGGGACCGCCGGATCTGTCGCTGGGGCCGTGCTGTCGAAGAGCGAATCTGCGGTGCCCCCGCCACCCAAGTCCTACCCAGAAACACCCCGACGAGTCATGTGCGGAAACGATTGACTAACGCCACCGAGTGCGGGCACACTACGCGCAGCACCAACAAACGCTGTAGACAGCGGCGGTCACCCTTCCGCCGGAAAAAACACGTCACGGATACACGGATCGTACCACGAAGAACGCCTCCCAGACCGGGTGGCTTAATTAGTACTGGGTCCGACGGCGGCAGGCAGAGATCAGAACGGCTTTCCGGCCAAGAAGCCAACACCGCCGTGGTAGGAAAACACCCAACACCCGCACCAACATCGACAACACAAGATCGGGGACGGCAGCGGCAACGGCGCATGTCCCCTCTGCAGCAACAAGCCGCGTGTCCAAAAGCGCCGCCGCCGTCGCCCCCCCCCGACCAAAACGTACCTCGTGCGCCGTCGCCGTTTTCCCGGTCCCCGGCATGCCGGCCACGAACAGCGCGTTTCCCAGACCACCTGGCCCCATCATCACCGAAAAGGTCCACAAGAACATTGGGGTAAGCGGCGTCTGTGTTCATGCTCAGCTGTGTCAACCTCTCGACCCTCACCTTGTGCACCAACACCAAAGTTTGAGCATCGTCAGCTTCTGGAAGGGGGGGGGGTGATGGAAACGAAACCACCGCGTTTGTGCATTACGTGGATGAATCACAGTAGTGTTGAGAGTAAACTCTAAGCACTTGAAGGTAAAATTTCCAGTTCACACGGGGGGCGTATGGTTCGAGTTGATCCCGTCCATGGTGGTGATCGGTACTTGCAAGTCAAGCACGTACACATATCGTGGGCACGAGGCATATCGGTCGTTCCAATACACCCCTTGCTTCCCCACTCCATTTCCAGTTCACACGGGGGGGCGTATGGTTCGAGTTGATCCCTTCCATGGTGGTGATCGATACTTGCAAGTCAAGCACGTACACATATCGTGAGCACGAGGCATATTGGTCGTTCCAACACACCCCTTGCTTCCCCACTCGACGCCAACGGGATCGTGCCGCCGCCGCCACCAACATGGCCCTCGCCACACGAAAAACGTGTGTGTTTATTAGTAAACTCGGGTTTACAAACGAATCCCAATTCGGCACAAAATGGCTGTAGGCGTCTGCCCCGATGAACTGATTAAATTGCCGATCATTGTCTTTCTCCCTACCGCGAGTACGCGAGAGAACACCAGGTAGGAAATAAGTATACTGTGAATGCCACCTCAGACTGTAGTAGATTGTGACGTCAGATGACCTGTCGGAGATCTACCTTCGGGGTGTTGCCACAGATAGAGTCAGTGTCGGGTGGATGCTGAACCTTGCTTCAACACAAGGTCGCTCCCCCCCTTGACTCACAACACAACTATCCGTACTCATCAGCCTCTTCACCAGAGGTTGAACCGGTGTGTATCCACACCACACATCCCAAACGGGAACTTGCTCACACGCGAACCTGGAGACAACCGTCTCATAATACTTGAGAATAATACTAAAACAAAATGAAATGATGATGCTAGGGCAAGAGCAACAATTCAACAGCAGTAGATTCTAACAGAGCAAAGAAAGTAGAACACGGGGCCCATTCTCGCCGTTACGCGCGACAAGTCAACACGTGGTATATTTCATCGATTGCAGCAAGCAGACCCAGGCGCGCGCCCCCTCTCCCACAAAGTGCATGTCTCCCCCGGGCACTGGGGGGTGCCAAAGGCTAGCTAGACACGGCTCCATAGAGCACGCGCGACAGCCGGCGGGCATATTCAAGCCCTCAAATCGCCAGGGACGACGGAGCGTGCGAGCCTGTTTTGCGAAGAAGCACCACACAGCGGCGACTGCGCTGCTGCTCGCTCACCGGCCTTAATGTTGCTCGTGAGGAAGCTCAGCAGCTGGTTCCTCTCGTCGTTGCGGCAGGGGAGGGACTTGGGCACGGCCGTGACGTGGAGGCTCTCCATCGCCACGCTGAACTTGTCCTGCGGGCGGCGCTTGCCCTTGCCGTCCCGGCGCTTGCCGCCGCCGCCACCGGCGCCAGCGGACGACGACGGGCGACGCCTGCATCGTAAACGCGTTATCGTGATTGTTGGCCGCTCAAAGCGTGGGCATCCCAAGGACTTGTGTTTTTTGGTTTGTCGTAAAGCGCGCTGCTTGTTCGAGTCGGCTCGTTTGGAACTTTTCTGGGAGACGCTTTGAAGTGGAATACGGGCGGGAGTGAGTGCATAATAATGGCACCTTTGGAGCATAAGTTAATCTCGCAGTAGTTTGAAAAATATGTGCCTGGTACAGTGGTCGGCGTGAGTTCCGCAACATCCCACCGCCTACGCAGAATATCCCGTCGCCGCCTCCAACATCGCCCATGATCGCGGCTGTATCCCAACTTCCATTGCGGGTCGTTTCTGCTACTTGACATGAAAAACTACTGCCAGGGGGGAGCAACGCTCTACAGGAACGGTTCACAACCCGTGTGGGCATGGAATTGACCGGCGAATTTTCCGACACTGACAGCAGTGATCTACTTCTCGATTATGTGGCCTGGTGCTGAGCAACGAGTGCGGGGAGGGAGCGAGTGTTTGGGGTACGACGGTAGGTCGCTCGAAGACGTACACTCCTCCCGGCCCCGCCCGCCACCCCCTGAAGAAGCGTCGAGCGTCAGCACCGCTACCCTCTGAAGAATGGAAGAGAAGGGTGCTACAGCCCGCATTGATGGCAACGCCAAGCCACGGCATAGCTTGTTCGGTAGATCTTCCCATCTACCACATCTACCACATCTACCACATCTACCACATTTACCGCACTATTCCACGGTGGACCGGAAGTGCAACGGTTCGGCAGCGCAAACAAATCGGATCGGAGGAAGGAGAGGGCGGGGGGCGTTCCCACATACCGTTTGGGATGCCGCCGTTGTCGAGCGTCAGCACCGCTACCGCCGCTGCCGCCGCCGCCGCCGCCGCCGCCGCCGCCGCCTTCAGCGTGGTCGCCGTCGTCATCATCGCCGCTACCGCCGCCGTTTTCCTCTGCACCAGTATCATCGTCGTCGTCATCGTCGCTCTCGCTGCCACCGCCGCTGCCGCTGCCGCTGCTACTGCTGTCACTCTGGTCTGGAGGCAAAAAGGGAGCGGGGGGGCGGGAGATGGAGCCGGGATGCCCCTTCGTTACTTGCCTGACTGCCCGAGTGAACATGATTTCACATGACGTCAGGGGGCGCACACCCCTTCCGAGAAGGAAGAAACACCGTCCGTCCCCGCCTCAACTGTTAAGATCACCCAACCCGCCTCTTCTGCGTGTGTAAGACACGCCCACAAAACACCCGTTTCGTACTTCGACCCATTTGCCGGCATGCGCATGCGCTTCTTCCTTCTTGACGCCCCGGCCCGATCTCCTACGATCGACCTCTTCTGCGAAGATGCGCCGCCTCTTCTGTGTAGGACACGCCCACCATCCTTGGGGCAACCCTTTTCCTTACTTCGGCCACATTGTCGGCATGCCCATCAACCACTCCCCATCCACTCCTTCTTTCTTGACGCCCCGGCTGATCGGTTATTCGTCTGTACTAGCGTCTACCAGTAGTCTTGACGCCAGGCAGTCCAAGCCACTAACCTGGCTTGGACGAGCGCTCGCTCCACCGTCTCCCCCTCAGCAGCCTCTGCGCAGTCCTCTGCTCTGCCTCCGGCATAAACCTGTCACCGCGGACAACAACAAACAGGGCTAGGGCCCGTCAGGTTTGCGGGCATCCCGCAAAAATACATGTGAAACGCCGCCGCCATGCAACACGAAGGGGCAAGAATCAGGCGGGCCAGTACGGAGGCTGTAAGGTGCTGAGCAACGACCGGCACGGTATGTATTGTTGTGAACACGACCACCACCATGACACAATCAACGGCAACGACGGTCGGGCGTGTTTCGCCCCGTGCTGAAGGTCTACCAGACAGCGGCGTGTGCACAAGCCGACGTCTGCCCACCCATCAAACCCGGTTTCCGCAAGGGGACCAATCACAGGGCATGCCAACACCAATACGTCGCCGGTGTAAACCAATCCAGTGTATGAGAACGATTCCTTTTCGCAGCAAGCCATCGAAAAGGTGCACACCGCACGGTGAAGCTTGGGGGGGGGGGGGTCGAAAAGCGGACAATGATCTACGGGCCCCGATACGTACGACAGGTGAATAGACAGCAGTTTCATTCTCTCGTTTAGGCGTGGATTTCGCACACGATCCTGTAGAAGGTTTCTCACTCACGGTCACCTACGGGAAAATGAGGAAACTTGCATGCTACCTCACCAAATTGACCATTCCCTCCTCTCGACTTCACACAACTTTTTTCCCTGTATCGTCACAAGCGCCCTGCCCACGACGTACCACACCCCACAGATGACGCCTGGTATCACCCCCCCCTCGCCCTCCCAGCATTATTTGAGGAATCACGTGCGGCAAGCATGCTTGCAATTCAGCTATGGTTACCTCTTGAGGCGGACGTCGTAGAACTTTCGGCAGAAGAAGTCCCGGGGCTCCGCCGTGTCGACGTCGATCTCCCCCGCTTTCTCCTTCTGCATGTAGTGCTCATGGGAGTGTACCCTCACTGGGTAGCATATCGAAGCCTGATGAGTCAAACAAACGTAAAG
>FN649758.1:2965432-3000807 GCA_000310025.1 Ectocarpus siliculosus | reverse complement strand
GGGGAAAAAAAAAAGAGGGGGGGGGGAAAAAAAAAAAAAAAAAGGGGGGGGGGGGGGGGGAAAAAAAAAAGGGGGAAGGGGGGTAGCGGGGGGGGGGGGGGGGGGGGGGGGGGGGGCGTACTCTTATGCTTTGCATGCCTTAGCGGTTAGACCATTGACCACGCGTCCTCGAGAGGACGGAGCATTGTTCCCACAGGACCGATCACCGATGGCCAATCGTTCCTTCCTACTTTGCCAAAGGTGGCTCAAAAATGTCTTCCCTAGTCTGTCTATCCTACCGATGTCATTTCCCGCCTTTTCAAACCACTTCCTACTCCCCAGTACCGCTACCGTCCTCTCCTCTCTATTCCATGCCTCAAACATCTCCCTGTACGTCCCTTGTATTCTTCCCAGCTCAGTCATGTACACTTCCCTCTCCTTTTCGTACCACGGACATTCCGCGACTACATGAACACTGTCTTCGCATTCGAAGCCGCAATCACATTTGAACTTGTCGTCTTCGTCGTCTACCGTCCTATGTCTTCGTCGACGTTCGCGAAGGCCTATGTCCCCGGTCCTGAATTTGACCTTAAGCTTTGTCCCTGCATCCATTGGTCCATGTAGGTAATCCTTGAACCCTATTCCTTCTTTCAACATTCCGTACACTTCTAGACCCTCCTTATCCTTGGATTCTTTCCTTAGATTCTGTTCTTCTCTGTCGGCACAAGCAACAGATATATTCTCCTTGAACCCCTGTAGACCCTCCGTTTCCAGCGTTTCATCTTCGTCGATGTCCAATCCCTTCCATACGTCCTCTACAACCTTGACCCATTCCGTGGGTTGTCTACCCCTCTTTTTATTTGCCCACTTCGCCTCCCATACTATTCTCGGCAACCTCTCCTCTCCCATCCCGCACATGCGGTACTGCCATGTCAGCTTCCTTACGTCTCTTCCCGACCGTAGGGATTGGATCCCCAATTCTGCCCTGACTGCTGCATTACTTGTGCGCTTGGAGCATCCTAGGATGATTTTCGCTGCTTTCATCTGCGCCGCCTCGAGTTCTTTCACTACCTTCTTATTTCCTTCCCATACTTCTCCGGCGTACTCCAGCGGCGGTACGATTACGCTCTTCAAAACCGTCAATTTGATGCGTGTATCAAGGTGCCGGTTTGCGAGTATTGGGTGAAGCTTCCCTGCTCGTGCTTTGCCCTTTTCCGCTACCTTGGACATGTGTGCATTCCACGAGCAATCTTTTGCGATCTCTACTCCGAGGTATGTGTACTGGTCGACTACTGCAATCTCCTCGATCCCCCACTTCCATCTATGTTCTACTGGTTCCTCCCTGCCCTCGTTGCATACAATGACGGCACTCTTCGTAACGTTGGCAGACAATCTCCACTTATCAGTAAACTTCTTCGCCGCGTCAATTTGCAGTTGCAGTCCCTCAGGGGTGTCCGACATACCAACAAAGTCATCCGCAAACAGCATTCCTGACACCGAAGTTTCCGTGTCCCCTACTTTTACTCCCTTCCGGACTGCCTCTACGACTTCCAACAGATCGTTGATGAACACCTGGAACAATGTTGGGGACAGCGTGCAACCTTGTGGGACCCCTTGCTCAATGTCGAAGAATTTAGACAGTTCTCCGTCTAGCATGACCGCGCTTTTCGTACACTCTGTCATCTTCTTCAGCACCCTCCACATTTTCCCCTTGATCCCGTACTTGGAAAATTGTTTCCACAGCCCATTTCTCCATACGGTATCGTATGCCTTTTTCACGTCCAGGAAGAAGCAGTACGTCCGCTTGCCCGCCCTCTTTCTACCTTGGATGATTCTCCCTACCGTGAATGCGTGGTCTACGCACCCCCTCTTCTGTCGGAAACCTGCCTGACCCTCACTAATGCTGCGTTTTTTCTCCAATACTCCCACTATCCTATCGTTCAGCAGCTTACAGAACACTTTTCCTACTGTGTTCAACAGTGTGATACCCCTGTAGTTTCCTGGGTCAGTCTTGTCTCCTTTCTTAAACAAGTTCACAACCACTCCTTCCCTCCATCTACTTGGCGCATACTCGTTTTTCCACACCCAGTTGTACAGCAGTACCATCAGCTGGATCATCCCCTTGCCCCCAAACTTCATGAACTCGTTTACTATCCCATCCGCCCCTGCTGCTTTGTGGCACTGCAGCTTGTTCACACACGCCTCAACCTCGTCCTCAGTGAACTCCTTTTCTAGTTCTACGTTCCCAACGTCTGCCTTCGATGTCTCTTCTTCTTTCTGGGCCCATGCGTCCACCTCCTTCTTAAACACTTGGTCAAAAGCTTTATGCTCCGAAGGCACTCCAAGTCTCTTGTAGTGTCCTTCGATGTCTCTTCTTCTTTCTGGGCCCATGCGTCCACCTCCTTCTTAAACACTTGGTCAAAAGCTTTATGCTCCGAAGGCACTCCAAGTCTCTTGTAGTGTCCTGCTAGAACTTCCCTTTTTCCCTTCCCACTGCTGACTAGTCCACCGTTCACACCTCGCAATGTTGCTACCCCTGTATCCCCCCCTTGCGCGGTCTTTTTTACCATCCCACTAATCCCTTCCCACATCTGCTTGGCGTTCCCCTCCAGGCCTCCGTTGGCCTTCTGCACTACTTCGTCCCAAATGCTCTTTTTCTTCTTTTTCACTAGTCCCTTCACCTGTTTCCTCTTGGCCCTGTACTTTTCCCAACTCTCTTCAGACCCCTCACCCAGGTACTGCTTGAAGACTTCTCTACGTTCCCCTATTTCTTCTTTCAGCTCATCCCACCACTTAACCGATACCCCACATCGTACCACCTTCTTTCCCACTACTCTCTCTGCCGTTGTGTTCACTATGAACTCCCATCCTTCAATCACCCTGTCCCCTGCTGCTTGTACGTCTACCTTTCCGTCTTCGACGCTTCTCAGCAGTTTCCTGAAGGGTTCTACACTACCAGCCAATCCCTTCTGGAATTCATCGCGTGTCCCCTCGTCTCCCAAACGCTCTACTTTCCACCGGAACACTTTCCTCTTTTTCTTACTCTCCGTCTTTCTAGATCGGTCGATGTTTGCCCATATGAGGAAATGGTCGGTCGAACCTATATCTATCGCACTTACGTGCAGCTCCGGGACCTGTGTGCTCCCCCTATCTACCAGGATGTAGTCGAGGATCGAGTATTCATTGCAAACTGCCCTCTGCCTGGTGAACTCTGGCTTATCGCTTTCCCTCCTACCGTTCAACACCATCAGCTCGTTGCTTCCCAAGAATTCAAGCATCCTCACTCCGTTGTCATTCACTTTGTCTTCTCCGTGCTGCCCGATCGCCTGTCCTCTACTGCAAGCTTTCCCTACTCTGGAGTTGAAATCGCCCACCATGACAACTTCTCCCTTCCTACTGAACCTCTGGACATCTTCCCCAATTTGTCCGAAGTTCTCCTGCGTCTTGCTTGCGACTTTCTTCGACGACGGTGGGACGTATACGTTCCCTAGAAACAAATCTTTCTCACCCCGCTCCCCAGGTATCTTAAGCCATAGGCTTTCCTCGAACTCCGTTTTCACCACTACTTCCACCACGTCATACAAGTGTTCCTTGACCAGGAATCCGACTCCCCCCTCCCCCCTTTTCTTCGGGTCTAAGCCCTTTCTTGCCTTCCCTACCCACCGGTACTTCCCTATTTTGGGGCGGTAAATGGAATAAAATCAGTGAAAAATGAGGGAACCGTCATCGACAGACTTTGGGGAGATTACCCTTTCTGAAGGGAACGTCCACAAATGGTGTTTTCACTATTGAAGCGTGGGAAGAAATTTAGAGAGGAAGAAGGCGGCACAATAAAGCAGGGCAGAGGCAAGAATACGACATTCACGACAACGCCAAAGGCCGGCCGGGTGGCACGAACGACAGACGGTGGTAGAACGCGCCCGAAAATATGGCCAAAGGTGAACAACAGCAGAGGGCCGGGTGGGGGGCTGAAGCACGTCGCAGGCACAAAATAAAAAAAGAATAAAAAGCGGGACAAAAGCCCTGAGAGGACGACAGCGGTGGAGGGGCGATTGCAGCCAAAAGGCTGGCACAATGAGACACCAGCCTGTTCAATGCTTCAGGGTGCATGTTCCGCGCGTTGTTCTTGGCCCGCTCGGCCCCGCACGGAGTCATGCCGACGAGGCACAGCCGGGAACCCACACCGGTGCACAGCTTGGCTTCATGTGCAACTCACCGGATGGTTTGCGATCACATCGTTCGTTTCAAGCAGCTCGGCGTCATCCATGTCCGGCCACCTTTCAGAGAAAGGAAAAGCCGCGACGGGGTCGTGGGAGACAGGGGGCACGCACGAGGGGGGGGGCAAGCAAGGGAGGAATCTTCTTGTCTCGCGTTCGAACGATTGGGTAAGCGCATCATGTATGACCTAGCTGGCGGTTTCATATCACGAGATTAAGGGGCGTCGCCTGCGGGTCGGCTATAGCTAGCGCCCGCACTTACGAACCTTTATCTAGTTTCGGTCGAGGCAGGGGTCCTTACGATGGCCGCGACATAGGTGGTAGCGTGAGGGTGTTCTTAGCGCTCACACATGGTGCCCAAGTCCTTGATGAGTTTTTCGAGGCTACACCAATTTCTCGACTGACTGCCAAGTTTAACGTGCTATGTAACTGTTTGTGCTTGCCTGGCTTCGCAAGTCCATCATCCGCTAACCCTGATTCTTCGCCGTGTATTTGCAAAAAAAAAACAGACGCCTGTACCACTTTCACTCCACATCAACGCTGATATCACCAGCAGCAAGATGGCGGCACCGCCAACGGCAGCTCCAACACCAATCGTGCACGGTTCACACCAGCAGCGTTTCCAACACCACCAGCGCCATCAGCAGCAACAGCGCCATCAGCAACAACAGCTCTAAACAACCGAGCACTGCATCGCCGTCGCAATCTCTACAACAGCAGTATCGTCACATTTCAAGCGGCGCACACCACCCTGTGCCATCAACACCCACCATCCACCACCATACCATCCACTTACCATCTCTTTGGCACGGTTTCTTCGATCTCCTCCTTGGTGTAGAGCCAACGCACCTCCACCCACTCCTCGCCATGTCGGTCCTTGAATATGTGCACGATCTCAGCCGGGTACCTTCATGGCAAATACATGATTGGATTTTCATAGGGTATGTTTGTTTGGTTTTTCCAAATCCCAACCGACAAGACAATTACCTCATTTTCGAGCCAAGTAAGAAGAACGGACGGTGAGGCTTCAAAACAGCATCAGGTACAGAGAAAACAACCCGAAATAGTGTTTTTTCAGTTGTCAAAACCAGATACCCGGGGAGGCGAAGGTGTGCTTGTGGGAAAACAGCAAACGATGCTGTGTTGCCAAGAACATCGGCAGGGTAGGCCCACCGGAGGAAACGGCCACAAGGTACGAAACGGCACCCTCGACATCAGCGAGTACGAGTACCAACCAACGACCATCAGCGCCAGCACCACCAACAACACCAATTCAACACCAACAACACCAACAACAACAAAAACGGCAAACTAAGACAAACGAAAGCCGGGAGGCAGCTCGTAGCAGCACGCCAGGCAAACAGGGAGGGAGGGGGGCGCCGCAGCAAGAGACTCACTTTCCCGAGTCGGTCTCTAACACCGCGCAGTCCCCGCAGCGGTAGGTCTCGCTCCCGCCGCCGCCGCTGTCACCCACCCTGACCTCCGTGTAGTACGTGTCCCAGGCCTCGTTCGTCCAGGTCTTCCTCAGCATGCTCACCTTCCTCTCGCCGTGGCCACCGTCATCACTGTCGTCGCTCTCGTCTTCCTCTTCGTACTCCGTCTGCCCCTTGGTCTTGCCGTCGCCCTTCTCCCTGCCCGCGGCGACCACTGACCGCTGGCCGACAGGAGAACTAGCATCAGGGCCCGAACCGGCACCAGTAGAGCCGCCGCAAGGCGAACCTGAGCGTCCGGGCCGCCCTGCCCGTCTAGACCCCGGGGAGGCTGTTCCTGGTGTCGGCGTCTCCGGAGGCATCTTGTACAATACTGCCGTGGGCAAAAGCGGTGTCGTAGTTGGAGGTCTTGACCACGGGGTGGGTGGGCTTGGATTTTTCACGGTTCCGGACCTCTCTGCGGTGGCAAAGGGTGTGTGTGGCGACGTTGGAGTCGTCGTTAGGTGCTCTCAACTACCGGTACACGGGGAAGGGGTGGGGAGTTGCGTATTCTTCGCCCCTTTGTGAGAGGAAAAGAAAGAAAGTCAAGCCGACAGACCAAATAGAAGGGACGCGTGCGTGGCGGTGGGGGGGGGGGCTCCTGGTATATTTTTCTTACGGCTGGATCAAATTTCATTGGTGATTATTGCCTGTTATTGGTCATGCTATCCACTCCACGAGATTACGGAGCGTTCGTACTTCCAACAGTAGGCACGCGAAACAGCGCCTTGTGTCTACATGGCACATGGTAGTGAAAACGCTGCGGTCTGGATACTACACTATTCACGCCTTCGGAAGTCACCTGTTCGAAGTGACGGGCTGCTGAAAAGTACTCACGGACACAAAAAAGCTGATTGGCCACAACAGAGTATGTGAGCATGACTTCGAAAACAGGGTGCTGCTGTAGGATGTCGACAACACGCGCTGATTGGCCACGACACAAGTAGTCAGATTGGGTTTCGAGATCAGCGTACTATAGATAGGATGTCGAGAAATCTGGGGGAGGATAGCATCTACCGTAGAATAGTGCCTTTCTTCTCTAACTGAAGAGCTCTTTATTAGGGCCACAAAATAAGAAACGCCCCGCTTATGGTGCTCCGTGGTATTAAATTACAGGTGGGGGGACGTCAATAGCGCCGGTTGAATAGCGCTGTATCGCGCCGGTGGGAGTTGCTTGGCACAGATTGAATCGCCAACTCATTCTGAACATTGAATAGCGCCGGTAACCCCGGATAGCGCCGGTCGATGTGCCGGGCACGTGCCGGCGTTGTTGAGGGTCCTCCGCTGCTGTATCTCCGTTTCAGCGGTGCCTCATGTACCTCCCGTGAGTGACACAAGATACCACACCCCCTGGACCAATTTCAAAGTTCGATTACCTTACAGTAGAAGTAGCGGTACAGAAAATGGCGGCATTGGAACCGTCACGGCGATATCTTTCCGAAGCATACCATTCGATTTCGGCAACCTCTACGTCCTGGAGTAGTCGAGCGTTGAAAGTCGAAAGGGGGTGTGGTATCTTGAGTCACCTCTGTAGTCTGGACCACAAAGCAGTTGGCATTTGTAGATAAGATACCTCTGATGCTGACGTTACCTGACTCGGCTCGCTCGCCGCATCTGTACTGTCTGCCGTTTCTGATGTGTGAGAAAGCACCGTGAATACAGCTGACTTCGACGGCTTCCTATCATACGCTCGCTGCCACCTCTGGCGAAAGGCGGGAGAACAGGACGGAATTTGAATTTTTGCAGTTGCCGGGTTTGAAAAGACGTTAGACACAACAAGTGATGTTGATACAAGAGCTGACCCCCATCTCGCCATCCTCTGTGTTTCTACATTACAGTACGTATCATGCTGCCACTTTCTCCCCAAGCTGTGTATCTCTTGGTGCGGACATCTGCTGCAAAGCCCGGCTTAGGCTGGCACTGCTGCTGCTGCTGCTGATGTTGATGCTGCTACGTATGAACATATTTTCAATCCACATTCGCCGCGCACAAACATGAATTGTAAACACGCCTTTTGTCCATAGGCCCTGCCATGTCGCCACATACCTTCAGATCGCAGCAGTGAACTGCTGTTGAGGCTTGCTCCACTCAACGTTACGGTCGTCGCGAGCTTCAGCTGCAGAATAGGTGAGGTCTTTTTTTTTTTTTTTTGCTTCTTGGCGCGGGAGCGCTGCGGCGGAATTGCGGGCGCGAATATTTGCAATCCATGGATTATAAAAGAGAACCACAGTCCAAACATCCGGACGGATCGAAACCCCGGGAAACCGCCCGGAGTGTCCCCGAAGAGGTTCTCCTCTCTCCCTCTCAAATTCAATATTATCTCGGAGCCTGGATCTAACGCCCGTTGTCTTCGGAAGCAGAGCTCTCGTCTGCAGCAACAGCCTCAACAGTCCATACTGCCATACTGGCACATATTTCACGCCAAGGCCACCCTTCGCACCCGGGATGCCCAGGAGACGCTAGGCCTCAGAGGAACAGGAGGACACGACGACACACAACGCCCCGTACTTAGAGGAGTGCTCGTCTCTCTCTGTGTGTGTGTCTATCCGCGTGTGGTGCTGCTGTTGTTGTGCGTTTCTGCTGCTGCAAGCAATTGTTGCTGTAGATTTTGTGAACTACATACAGCAGTATTCTTTTTTTGGTAGATATAACCTGCTGCACGGTGCTGCCGTGATGGATGTCAGTCATCATGGGGCCGTCAAAATCTGTAGGCATCGTTTAGTTCGCACACCGCAGGCCCGCTCAACAAACTCGAGACGCGGCTCACACGGGTTTTCTTCGCAGAGCACACAGGTCGACAAGCACAGATAGACGCAGAAAAAAACAAAACAGAACAATCAATATCCAACAGCGATTTGATGATAGACTGACCCCCACCAAAAAAAGAAAGGACCTGGATATGACCCCAACACGGCAAAAAAGGGGGCGGAAGAAAGAAAAGAAAAGGAAATGGAACAAAAGAAATAAAAACAGGACAGGAACCAGATGGCCCCATCGAACGCTACACCGCAACAACCAAATAGACATACAAACACAAAATCGACAACATCACAGACGGCGATCGGCGCAAAAACGCCGAAGCGAAAAATAAACAACACACCGAGCCTTGACCTGCCGCCGGGGGGGGACAAAACATCGTTCAGGCATATGCCCCGGTGACGTCGTAAACCTAGGGCCGCGTACCGCTACTCACGTACCCCAAAGTATGCAACACCGAAACTAGAGTTGGGACCCCGAAGTCGCGGCTCTCTTGCTACCCCCTCTTGTGTATCTTTCTGCAGCGCCAGGTCGTCTTTTATTACTTGTCCTAGCGGGCAGGCGAACAGTTCCAGGGTTGGCCATGAAGAGAGCCGCCCCCCGCCCTCCCGTCGTTGTAGTTCCTACCCCGCCTGCTTGCACATTGACCATCGTCAGAAATTGGTCCACGAGGGCTACGGCGACTGTCGGTGAAAAGCGATCAGACAAAATACTCGCGGCTTGCCCGAGCTTCTTCGTTACGTCGGCGTACAACACTTGTCTATCCTGGTCCGTGGGCCCCTTCTCCTTCAAGTCCAACAGGACCGTCTGCACCGTCTGGCTGCTCCCAACGAAAGACTTCCACCTCCCGCTGCATCCCCCCACCCCCTCTCCCTCTCCCTCTCCCGCCGCCCCCGTCCACTTCTCTCGCAGCGTGGCGGTTGGATACCACCCACCGAGGGCGGGCGACATCCGGCCAGTCCTGCTGCGGTGTTCCCCTCGCCTTTTCCGTCAGCCAGTGCTCGTGCAGGAGGCCTACGTGGAATCTGAATCGGGGGCTGTACATCATCGCCGCCCACACATGGCGACAAAATAGCCTGAGAGTTTGGAGTGTGCGGCACTGGCAGAGATGGCTACCGTCGGAAAAGAGCAAGACGAGGTAGTCGAAGGCCTTGTCATCACGCTGCTCGTGAATCCCGAAGACGTAAATGGCGTCGCAAAGCTTGTCCTCGATGTACTCGAACGTGCGCCCCGAAGCTGCCGCGCGTTCTGGTCCATCCACCTCCCCACCACCCATCTGGCAAAACGTGATGGCCGCGGTCATCTCTTGCTCCATGAACCGCCGCGGCCAGCCCGCGATGGAGAACTCGCAGGACTCGAGCACACTCTTGAAAGCGGTCGCTGGTGGAGCCGCCATCCGATTAGGCGGCAGATGGTCGATTGCGTCACGCAGCATGGCGGCATCCTTCTGGGAACCAGATGATGCCCGAAAAGTACTTCGCCACGTCCAAAAGCGAGGAGCGCGAGTTGCACCTATCCCTGATGAGGGCGTTTTGGCCTGTTGTGTGTGCGGCGGACAAACACGCAAGAAGCGACACACAAACCAAACCGTAGGTTAGTGATTGGTGTCATCAGACATCGTTGAAGTCGCAGTACGCCAAACGACTGAAAGAGAAGCCTATGACTTGACGCACCCATCGCCACAGATGTATGTACACGTGAGCCGGACGATCGCAGTGCACCGACCAAGTACATCAATCCCGAACAACAGGGGCCGGACAACAGCCACATGTTTCGAAAGAGGTCGTAAACATTAGCGTCATGTAGGGAGTTGTTTACTGGTCATCCACTGACGGCGTACGATAAATTCGTCCAGAAGCACTCACCAATGGCATAGTAAATAGGGGGCAAGGAAGATAGCCGCCCCCAACCCCTACAGACGTAGAAAAACTCCCAAAAACAACGACAACGCTATATGCGCTGTCGTTCTCGAACAAAACGCTCATGATGGCAGATGACGCATACACGCACCTTCAACTCTTGATGTCGTCCACGAACCCACGGAGAACACCAGGGGCGACACATATTCCGCCCACCGTGCACGGTCGTCATATACTACTTGCATGTACTTCTCCGCCTTCGGGTACTTTTCGATGAGGGCGTTGAACTTCCGTTCGAACTTCGCCAATGACAGCTGCTGACGCACACACCTGAACTCGTCCATGAAAGGCTGCGGAAAACACAAACGACGTGGGCCGGGTGGGTGTTGCGTGAGTTGGGGCCTTTGCGATATGGGCTACCGGTCTGTACGATTGACTGCCACCAACAACCCCGTACACTTCGTTAGCGCTAAGGCGAGACGAGGAGAGGGTTGAAAAAACTCAGCGACATACCATTGGTGCTTACAACCTGCTGCTGCTGCTGCTGCTTTTTCTGTGTGCACTGGACGTCGTGAGGTATGTTTCCGTCGAAGCCGAGGTCGTCTCCGCATCACGGTCTACGCAGAGACGCTGGATATCACTCTTCCAAGTAGGCGACACTGATCCATGACAACGCACCAACTCGCACAGGGGATACAAGCGGGAGTGGGGGAGGGGGGCTAGAGTGGGCAGCGTACGTCGCGCGACCAGGACAATACGAGAGGCCAGACTAACCACGCCAACACACACAGTAGAGCGCACCTTCATGTACCCACCAAGGACTTTAGCGAGGGCCTTGATAACGTTCTGGTTGAGGTGCCATAAATTGCGCCTCGCCAGCGCGTCCGGGAACACCTCTCGCACCGCCGCCGTCATCGCCGCGTCCGCGTCCTGGATGAAGGTATCCGGCTGCTTCCCGCGAGACTCCAACGCACTCTTCAACATCCACAGGAAAGTGTCCGTTGTGGTGTCGGCCGTTATGCTTTGGCCGACGATCCGCGTCCGATACTCCGAATCGACGACAGCGAGCACACCGAGAGGCATACGGTATCTGTTCTTGACAGCGGTGTCGTCGTAGAGCGCAACGTGACCGTACCGATTCCAAAGCGCCACCTGCGTATTCGGAGCATGACGTCGAAGGGGATCGAGAGCACTTAATTGTGGGTGTGACGTGTGTTGGACGCGTCACAACGCACCCCCACCCTTGCCTACGGCGTGCTTTCGGTCAGACGTCCTACATTTGCGGACGGCGAAGCGGTACGTGCGAGATGCTAAAATGAAAGCAAACCTTCCGGCTGGGGAATATTCGTATGGGGCACAACGACCGGCGACCTACCTGCTCTCTCGTTTGCCACCAGATGTGCGTCAGGCGGCCGCTGTCATCCATCTTGATCTCGCACACTCCGCCGTCGGCCGTCGCGGCCATGACCTGAAATTGCAACATGTTAAGCGCCCGGAAACATCGAGGGCATCAGCGCAAAACCACGACGACGGCACGGCACACATTTTTTACCTCCAACATTTCTTGGTTTGGTGTCATGGGGCATATATTCTCCCGGTTGTCACCTGCGATCGTATGTGTCTTGTCGCCCGGATACCGCCTTGAGCAAAACCCAACATCCCACACACAAACAAGAGAGGCAACAGTCTCAACGGACACATGGACACACCTCTTCGTACGCATCGGCAGCATCTCTCGGCTTCTCCGCCCCGTGCACAATGGCAGCTGCGTTCTGCACCGCGCGCTTGTTGATGTCGATGTCGCTGTCCTCGTGCAACGCCTTCATTGCTTTCGTCACCTCTTTTGGCTTCATCCCATGACCTGCGCCGTATGGGAGAGCCGGGAGCACAAAAATAAGTGGCGTGTCACAGACAAACAGGGTAACAATGTGGAGGCGACAGCAGTACCACGCTTCAAGGGCCGTTCGTCATGCGGCATCATGACTACCAACCATGACAAACCGTGGGATACGACGGGAGCCACTGTAGACCTACTCCAACGAGTTCAATCTTCCTTGCCCCATATTTGATTCACAAGACAAGACAAATGAAACGTTTCGCCGTCCACCGCTGAGTACACGAAAACAGCGAACCGAACGTGCACGCGTTGAAAGGCATGAGGTGCAGCACAGCAGGGACAATCAATTGTGCGTGCTACACCCACGGAAACAATGGCAGGGCCTCTACAGGGAGCCTTGATGTGGACCGGGGGAATGCCAGATACCGGTGCTCTTTTCATGGGGCCAAGGGGAACAGCAGCAGCAACATCAAGTAAAGCACACAAAAAAACATTGTGGGTGTCACGCCGAACGGCACGTGTCAAGCACCAACCCGTCTCGCCTGCGTTTCCGGCGGGGGGCTGGTGGTCAATGTCTGCTGCTGTTGTTGCTGTACGGGGTGGGCTTGTACAGGGTAGCCCGCAAAACCTCCGGCGGCCCCAGCATCGGGAGCACCCACAGGGGCCGGAGTTCCCAACGGCAGACCAGTGCGAGGTGAAAGCATGGCCTGCAACCGCACGCGAAACCCACCACGCGGCGGAATGGAAGGACACCATGTCAACGTTTGATCACAAGACAAGACAAATGAAACGTTTCGCCGTCCACCGCTGAGTACACGAAAACAGCGAACCGTACGTGCACGCGTTGAAAGGCACGAGGTACAGCACAGCAGCGACAATCCACTGGCGTGCTACACCCACGGAACAAACATTGCCGGTGTCACGTCGAACCGCACTTGTCAAACATCAACCCGTCTCGCCTGCGTTTCCGGCGGAGGGCTGGTGGTCAATATCTGCTGCTGTTGTTGCTGTACGGGGTGGGCTTGTACAGGGTAGCCCGCAAAGGCTCCCGCAGCGCCAGCATGACGAGCACCGTAAGAGGCCGACAGAGCAGCACTGGATGGAAGCATTCCTAGCAATGACACTACCGCACGGCAGGCCACGGGTCCCACGACGCGAACATGGAGGGTAGACACATGAAGTTAAGGGGTTGGGCAAGTGCGTGCACAGATGCCTGCACCTCTACCAGCCCAGCACTGCTGTAGCACCACCATACAGCCGAGCAGCCAGAAGAAAAGACTCCGGACTATACGGCAAGGACAACAGGCAGGGCCTGGCCTGGCCTGACCACACCAGTGCAGGCACATGATCACCAACGTACGTACGACGGCAACAACAGGTACAGAGCAGCATCGACACGTGGGACAGCATGAGGGAGGCTGCAACACAGGAGACAGACCAACACACACATGGCGCTGGTGCGGGTGCGGCCGTTGCTATTTTATTTCCAAAAAAAACATCACAGAGAGGGTGAGGGTGAGGCACAGACACAGAGGATGCACGGACGCCTGTCGGGACGGGATCTCACCAGTTATCGTTGTGTGTTGTCTCCTCGTCTTCCCCCAGCGTGCGGGTGCGTGTCGCCGCCTTCAGACGGCTCTCCGCCGCCGTGATTATCGCTGCTTTTATAGGAGAGGGAGAAGAACCTCTTCGGGGACACTCCGGGCGGTTTCCCGGGGTTTCGATCCGTCTGGATGTTTGGACTGTGGTTCTCTTCTATAATCCATGGATTGCAAATATTCGCGCCCCGGAATTGCTGGAGTTCGAAACCCTACGGACCCACGGATGTTTTGATACGGGGGGGTAGGGGCTACGCTCCGGAGCGCTTTGTTTCGCGGCCCCCCGCGCTGGTCTGGGACCTCTGGCAAAGACTATGACTATAATAATGGTTATTATAGTCATAGTCTTTGACCTCTGGTCTGGCGACACAGCCAACATGCCGGATATACTCCGTTCTCTTTTGTTTTCAGTCTTCTGCCACGGTGGTTGGGTTGCGGTCTTGTTAGTAAGGGAAAAATAACTACGCACCAGAAAGACTACCATTCGTGATATACCCGACCGGCTAGGCCTTGTTGCGACTGGCTATATTATCGAGGGGCAGCGAGCCGTGGGTGCGTCCTCAAGTCATCAATAACGTCATCGATCTTTTCAGCGACACGGCCTCAATGGGCGGAATATAAAGAGACACGTCATGAAGCTTGGATGCACGCGAGGGGAGCTTCAGCCGCAATCCTACCCGCATGGATGGTTTGGCAACCTATGAAACGCGTACCATCAAACTCAACGCGTGTTGGATAGAGCAGACGAAAATAACATGTAGCCAAAAGTCGCAAAACTACCACCCGTGGATACAACGTGCCCTGTAAGACGTCATTCGTGAGCTTCGCGTGTGACGAGAGAAACCGGGCAGAACGATCGTGCTCCGCCTAGGACACGTAGAAAAAGCGCTCCTTCTTTGTCGAACAGGCTCATTCCGGCGGATTTCGCTTTGTGGGAGCACTGCTGCTGTCGACCCACAGGAGGATCCGTTCAAAACGCCTCGCAAGTGTCGCGACACGAAATGTTGCCAAAAAAACAAAAGCCAAGCAAAACGTCTGGTACACGCCGTTCTTGTTTCTTATGCATGTTTGTGACATGGTATGTATCAATGACGTATTACTGTAGACTGCCTCCAGTTGAGTGTACTCAAGGATATATGATGATGTGTTCAATTTACAGCAAGTACGCATAGTTCATGTCACATCTCAACATGTAACCAGTCAAACCCAGCTAACTCGCGCTTTATTCCTTCTGCCAAAAAAACTCACTCCCGTTCGTCTTCCAAAAGCGTCCCACACTCTTCTAGGCTACCCTGTTGGCGTAAACCTCGTGGTCCTTGACCCAATCCTAATCGGCGATAAATGTGCCTGTAACGAGAGGACAAAAATGTCGCTATTCGCTGAAGCTGTGCAGCAAACCCCACATGATACAAACAATGACGCAGCAGTAATCTACACCGCCACTACATGGAATCGGATGTTGTTTCACCCACTCGTCTCTAATATGTCGTATATGTATGCAGTCTATTCAAGAACGTGACCAATGTCGACAACTCATACATACATACACACGTACATGCATCCGCGTTTTCACAAGCATTGGCGAGGAACCACGCAAGCGAATCTTTCCGGACCCATTTCCCCCTGCGCCACTCCCTCACCTACACCTCTGCCTTCATCCGGAAACCAGTCCCCGACATTGTCAGCAACAACACATAATATCCCCCCTATTCCCCCCCTCCGCCCCTCCCTTCAATAGAAGTCGAAAGAGATTCATTCGGGGGATAAATACTGCGCACCACCCACCACCCACTCTGCAAGAGTCGCAACACCGCACGTACGTGCGATACCTACATGGCGAGGGAACATTTTTCCCTCGTCATGGCGGCTTTCAATCCTGGCTTGCACTTGGTCCAGCACACTCCAGCCAAACTCCCAAACCTCCCCCCCCTCTCCCCCTTCACTCACATCACGGCAGCTCTCTTTTGGCGTCGCCAAGCCAAAACAAATTCGGGCACCATACGCACAACACCAAACAAAACTGTTTTCGTGCTCCCCTCCTCGAAACTGTATGGCCAACAGCTCGAGCGAGTGGCGATGGGACACCCCTTCCGTCCCGTGGTCTTTCCGGTTTTTACTTGGGGCCGTAGGACGTGTAGTCAGTCACGCCGGGCTATTTTGTTGTCGTCGTTCATTGTTCCGTGGTAACGTTGTTCCGCGACAGCAGCAACCCCATGCAAAACAGGCCCCCGGTGATGAAGCCGGAGCAGAAACGCGGAAGAAAATCGCCAAGAACGTGGCACAGAGGCAGCGATGGCGGGAAGCACGCGAGGGTTAACTTTATCTCACGCGCAACATCAGGCAAACACACGCGCGTCTCAATACACCAAATTTCTGGTACATCCTTTGCTTCACGTTTGCCCGACGATTGCTACTCCATGCTCAAACGTGTTTCTTGATAGTCGACAACCCACTTTGTCTCGATTCGGCAACAAGAGCTCTTCGTAACGCGCACGTACCTTGACGAACTTGGTGAAGTTGTCCTTGAACATGCCAGCGAGCTTGGTCCTGGTGGCGTCGTAGCCCTTCTTGTCGCTCCACGCCTCGCGGGGGTTCAACACCTTGGCGGGCACGCCGGGCAGCTCCGCCGGCACCTCGAACCCGAACACCTTTGACAAGCCGCGGCCACCAGCACAAGAAGGGGAGAATTGCGCGTTTCATTCGCAGCGACGCGAAATCGCCAGACCAAAACACACCGAAATACATATATTTCTTAAGTTCGAGTGGAAAGCGCTGGGCTGACCGAGGCTGTTTCTTCCCCCCACCCCGTGCCGATGGATGCCCCTATGGCTTGGAATACTGCACAACCGTTTCCAGTTTGACTCCTATTACCATCACGCTCAGGGGTGGCCTTGCCCTGACACGGATACCACGTCACACGGCTTGCTTGTTCTTGTTTCGTTCCGGCGAACGGCGGGGTTCCGCCGCGCCATCACCAACTACGCGGGTATTGGGGGTAGTGAGCAGCCGATGCTCAGTGGAGCAGCCAAGCCTGTGCATCAACTGCTGCGAGGGTTTGACTCATTTCGTGAAATTCGGCAAGTCCGCAAGAGGCCGTTGCAAAATCTCCCCACGACTGCTGACAGAAAGTCTACGAAACTAGATTCGCAACTGCGTTGAGCACCGAGAGGCTCCTTCGCGCAAGCGTCTGAGCGTATCAGCCCAGAACTTTCGCGAGATTCACTCAACCTCTCACGGTTCTAGGGGATTGGGGAAATCCTGCTTTCCTACCGGGCGAGAGGACGCGACGCGCTCCGTCGTGGCATCCTAGGCGGAACCCGACTCATCCCCGCACGGGCGTACGTCTTGACGTGTGCAACTCTCTCTAGCACGCCCCCCTTGTCTGTTGCACAAACGCCGACCACACACTCGTCGAAACCCTCCCACGAGTAGCCAAACAAGCCGCAACACCAGCACGAGCTCCGCGCCATACCGCGGTACCACTGAAAGTACCTCAACTTATCTTCGCCGCGGCCCGTTTCATATTCCGCCTATTGGGGTACCCCCACGGCGGCAATACAGGTTGTAGTGTAGACTTCTTGACTGAGAACTCGTGCCCAAGGTCTGAGATTGGATTTATCAAGGCTCAAGCTTTGAGGTTCAAGTTCTTCACTGCTACCATTCGTAAGCGGTGGCGCGTTCTGTGTTTGTGCGTGCTTAGGGGAGTTGGAGACGGGGCTGTCTTGTCCAATTATTTTTCTTCCAAGGGTTTGCAAGTGGGTATGCATAGGGTCCAGCCAATCTGGAACGGTAGCTTCCAGATATTTTGAAGCGTGCATAGCGCCCAGAAAATTCGGAACGGTCGCTTTCAAAGTTTTGGAAAGCGTCCAATATTGTTGCCTTCGACCGCGCTTCGCAAAGCTACCTACCACATAACTTAAAAAACTTCCGAAATTTGGGGAGGGAACAACGCCCTTTTTTCTTAACGCCTCCCTTACCGGGTCCGGGGTAAAGGTGGTCTTGCCGATGCTGCCGTCCAGGACCGCGTCGACGCACGCCCTGGTCGCCTTGATGGACATGCGCTTGCCCACCCCGTACCCGCCCCCGGTCCAGCCCGTGTTGATCAGGTAGCACTGGGTGCCGTGCTTTGCCAGCTTCTTCTGGAGCAGGTCGGCGTACCTGATGGGTGCGAGCGGGAGGTCTCATCACTAAACTTGCAATTCTACCGTCCACCACTATCCCCGTTTCGAGGCAGAGAGGAGGGCGAGGGGGGGGGGCCAGGAAGGCAGAGTCCGTTGGCCTCATAGCATCCTGGAAGGGAGTCCAGGGACGAGAATCCCGGAGAGACAGGGGGGCGGGTAGAATTCCATCGTGTGTGTGCCATCCTTGGTCCTGAACAATTTCGGTGCCGTTTCGAGGTTTCCGATTCCACCGCATGCAGAATGGGAGGAAACGGAGTACTCACATCGTTGGGTGCAGCGTGAGGAACGCCGCCCCAAAGCCAGCCGAGAAGTTAGGCGTCGGCTCGGTCACCCCGCGCTCCGTGCCCGCCACCTTAGCCGTGTAGCCGCTCAGGAAGTGGTACATCGCCTGGAAGAGCGTAAGAAAATCCTCGTGGGTTGAGATATGGTTTTAGCCGAACCCTGTCTACCCCGAAGAAATCAAACCGGCACGCTTTTCCCTGATTCCCAGGAAACCTCCTTCATTGCTGATAATGCTTCATCCTTGATACCCATGCCAGTCTCAACCCAAGACACAGGGTTGGGTGAAGAGAGAAAAACGAAGAACAACGAAAACAAGAATAACAAAAAAAACAGCGACTAACCGCTGCACACACATGATTGGCGTGTCTATCTCCTCCCCCACGCGGTATCATCACCCCCACCTGTCCCGCGCTGAGTCTCGACACGGGGGGAAGGATGCCGAAGGCGTCGCACGTGAGGAAGATGACGCTGTTGGGGTGTCCCCCCATGCCCGACGGCTCGTAGTTGTCGATATGGTAGATGGGGTACGACACGCGGGTGTTCTCGGTCTTGGAGACGTCGGTGTAGTCGGGCTCGCCGTTGTCCTGGCGCAACGAGAAAGAGAGAGAGAGAGAGAGAGAGAGAGAGAGAGAGAGGGGGTGAAAAGGGCACGACGAACGGAACGGGCCGCGAAGAAGCCTGTATGCGTCACTTCGCTGGGGCGTGGCCGTGGCCATGTGTGTGCCTTTCTTTGGCTCACACTTACTCGCAGTTGAACACGCATCATCATTATGGGAGACTAATACCGTTCCTGCTGCTTCACGCGCGAGTGGGGAGAAGTCGAACGCGCATCCGCCGAGCTCGCACGAGTGATGGTGGGCTGTTGTACAAGGAAGAAGCGCTGTGTAACTCTCGCGTCGGTTTTATCGTGTCCGCCACAAGGTGTTTTTAGAATGCCTTTCGTGTCTGAAGAATCATGTCGGGTGATGGTGAAACACTTCCACTACCAGCTCGATGTGATTAGGATGCAACACCGAAAGAACGGTGGTTTAGAGGATGCATTTAGGAAAACGCCACCCCCCGTCCCGTTCTTCTTCGCGAGAGATATACCATGGTACAACACGGAACTACACATCCACCCGTGTCGCACGAGCAAAACCCAGACGCAAACAATGGCCGAATGAAACGCTGGTTTAGAGAATGAGTCCGGGAAAAGGCCGCCGCCCGTTCCTCTCTTGGTTGGTAGAGGCTCGAAACGCCCCCCCGTACCGCACGAGCAACAAATCAGACGCAACCAAACCTTGATGACGACGTTCTCCAGCAGAGCGTCCCTCTTGATTGCGTCGTAGATCTCGGGCTCGTTCTCGTGGGAGAGGTTGATGGTCTTGGCGTAGCAGCCGCCCTCGAAGTTGAAGATGCCGTCGTCATCCCAACCTGCACGCGCGGCGGCAGCAGCGGTGGCCCATGTTCGCCGCGGAAAAAAGCGGGCTTTCGAGTCAGCACTCACTGCCGCTGTAACTTGACATGTGTTCACGCCTTTCGCCGTTTGCAAAAAAGAATCTGTTAGTCGCTGCTGCCGGGGGTGAGAGGTCTGGGCCGTCTTGCCGTGTTGTCGACTTCGCCGCAACCACAAACCCGCTGGGCGTGAGGGTTCGGAGACAATAGCTAGTCGGCCAGATGACGGCAAGTTCGCAGTGAACCAAATCGATCTAGGTTATGTATTCTGTTTGGTATTGGCCGAGCTTTCCGATGGGCTTGTCATCCGCCAACAGTGTGAGGAGCCCAACTTTCGGGGGGTACAACGCACACACCACCGAAACACCAAATCCCTGAGCCAAAAAAAATAGAAAGTATTAAAATTGTCGGTCGGCGGCACTTGTGCGCCACGAGCTAGTACAGTACATCACACAACGTCACCATCTTCACAGTTCGGTCTCATCTTCTACGCCATCCTTTGTCTGCCTCCTTCCTCACCATGCTCATCGTCGCCGATGAGGTATCGCTCCGGGTCTGCGGAGAGGGTGGTCTTGCCGGTGCCCGAGAGCCCGAAGAACAGAGCCGTGTCGCCGTTCTTGCCCTTGTTCGCTGAGCAGTGCATCGCCATCACGCCATCCAGGGGCAGCCAGTAGTTCATCATGGAGAAGATCCCTTTTTTCATCTCCCCCCCGTACCTGGGTGGTGTTGTGCCCACGGGTGTTTCCGTGGATCAGGCAGGTTGGGCGTTTGGTTGCAGCCATGGCGGTGGTGG
Source organism: Ectocarpus siliculosus (assembly GCA_000310025.1). Lineage (NCBI taxonomy): Eukaryota > Phaeophyceae > Ectocarpales > Ectocarpaceae > Ectocarpus > Ectocarpus siliculosus. The sequence continues at coordinate 2,980,401 of FN649758.1, read as the reverse complement.
TGGCAGCCCGTTTCATGTTTGGCGCAGGGCTAAAGATAATAGTTCCACGTCTGTGGTTCATGCCTTCAGTTTCAAAGCGCCGGAGAGATTCTCAGTCCCCCCTTCCCTCGCGATCCAAATACATGGGGGTTTGTAGCGGTAAGATCAAGGATGACGTGACTCATGAATACGTGTTGCGCGGACCTGTTAGAGGTGCAGTAACCACTATGGTCACGTCTGTTCGCTTATATATTGCAAGCTCAGCGGCGAATATGTATGGCAATTCACTTCTCACGCCCCTACCGTGTACCAAAGGGAGAATGTGCACACTGCCAGGTTACGTCAACAGACGGGCAACCCGCTTGCTCTCAGTGCGCCTTCAGGAAGGGTGGGACGGTCTCTACAGCAGTGATAATAGGGCCAATAGTGTTGCTATCACAGCTCGGGTGTAGTACACATCGACCAGGTCTCTCTAAATCGTGGCGAATCCTTCCACTCGGTCACTGGCCACCAGCCACTTTTCCGAGGAAGAAAATCGTACTTGCCTTGCGTGCTGAAAACGAAACCAGAAAGATGCCTTGAACAAGCAAAGAAAGACACAACCGTAAAACCCCTCTCCAACTAAAGACACAGCTAGCTCCGGTTCAAACGACCATATTTGTTTTTCCTTTCGTTGTTGTACCTTTTATGGTCCGTTACTCGCAGGGTTTACCGGCCTCGCCGCTGTAGCTCAACAGCTCCGATCGATCCGAGATCACAGGAATAAACCGGTCCCTCGGCGGACAAAACTGCTGCCAGAATGAAGTATAAGGAAAACGTCTTTCGCTCACCATGTGCCGGTGATTACCGCCTTCCTCTCCTCGACGTTGAACACCACCGCCACCTCCGAGTTAAGCCCAAGCTCCTGATTTCGCAAGGTTCGGGAGCGACGAAAGGCGTTCATCGCAAGGTTGGGTAAAGGGCAGCACGTACAAGCGCATGGGGCAAAAGCGGGCGAAAGGTAGCGGAAATGAACCCAAAAACCTATGGCCTATGCCCCAGAGTCTATCGAGCGTCTGTGGGGGCTGGTGTTGGGTGACGTCGCTGCGTGTTCATCTTAGCACTTGACGTGCAGTGAAGAGGGTCAAGGTTCAGGACGGCCTGCGGAGACGCGAGGAGTACGGCACGATCCTCGCGAACAAAACCCTTGTGTGAACGCAAAAAAAGAGCGTAGAGAACAACAACAGCATTGAAAATTGGCAGTGAATCAGAACGGCGGTGAGCGAGCTTTTTTTGTCTTTCCACACGCGCCTCTTTTGTGAACACACACCCGTCATATATTGCCTAGCGGTTTGCTGCGTTCAGACCCGTCATCCATTGCCTAGCGATTTGTTGCGTTTCGCGTGTACTCCAGTCTTTTTCCGGGCGAAAACCATTCGAGTGGTCCTCTTGTGCAATGCTTCCAGATTCAATGTTACGAATCTACATCCCAAGGTCCAACGGTGTTCCCAGTTAAGGGGTTGGTCTGCGAACCGGGTGAGGCGTGAGAGCTCCCTCTGCCACCCCCTTCTGCAGCCGAATACGGCACGCACACACAGCGGCTTCCTGACTGCTACTCTTCGCCGAACAGATTTTCGTTTTTGCGATGTCTTTCTCGTCCTCGTCCCCCGGACGGTGCGTGCATACCTTGTAGTCATCGTTGACCACCTTGCACGCGTTGATGATGGTGAAGTCGGGCTTGAACCCCGCCGTCTCCGCCTCCGTTTCCGGCCGGATGAACATGTTCTTGGCGAAGTGGTGCTGCCACGCCAACTCCGTGATGATGCGTACGTTCTTGCGTGACTTGGGGCTTGTGCCGCAGTATCCGTCGAACACGTACCTAGATCGTATGGTTGGCGGTTGTGTCCGGTTTTACCGCCCATGTTCGTGGAATGTGTTGAACCCCCCCCCAGGACGCATGGTCAATGATACAATGCCACGCACACCACGAGTACGCCCCTACCCACCCGCCGCTCCTTGAAAGCAGTTTTTCATGTGGCCCTGAATCGTGGCTGTGTTGCGTGAAACAGCCCCGTGGGCAGGAACGGCCCCGTTTCACTGGTGCTGTCAGTATGGCGACTTCGATACCAGTATTCCATAGGAAAAATCTCTGTGAAAACCCAACGTAAGCGTGTATGATAGTTTCCATCCCTCCTTGGTATCGAAAGTGCAGCTACTCGTTACAAGCACCGTGTCGGGACCGCCCTCGGTGCGTCTCACATGCTGTCGACGTTGTCGTTGTAGTGCTTGACGGCCTTGTTGTAAATGTTCTCGAACACCTTGGGGGCCACGCCCACGTTGATCTTTCCCCAGTCGAGGGTCTTGTCCGAAGGTGCCTACACCGAAGTTTTTATGCGAAACGACGACGGCCGTGGGTTTATTGGCGCAACCCATCATACGGAGAGGAGGCTTCAAGGAACATCTCGTTTCCGGTGTCGATGACAACTTCACGTAAGATACATCCTCAGATATAGACCAATACTCGGATATAGATGAATGCTTGCATCTTGCAAACCCATAGTTTGCCGCAGACATGCATCGAAGATCGAGCCCGGGTTGTGCCTATTTCCGGTCCCGCACTAGTATAATATCCCTTCCGGGAGAACGGTGTTCGGTGCACACACCTGCTGAACGAAGTACTTGTCCTTGGGAGACCGCCCAGTGAACTGGCCGGTGGACACGCAGAACGTACCGTTGGCGGTCGACTCCCCCTCCTTGTTCTTCGTCTCGTGCTCGAACACTTGCGGGTAGGGCAGGTTGTGGTGTACGGTGGACTGCAGGCCGGCGAGGCAAGAGGGCAACAACGTGACCAAGCACAGCTGGAAGAAGTTAGCATGGATGGTGATACTGCCTCAACAGGTTCATGAAAACGAGCACACACGTTAGAATAGTATCGGGTCGAAAAAAAAGTTGGACTTAGGGCTATTGTTAACGCAACGAAAAAAAAACGGAACGGTGAAAAGAAGATCCGATTGTCTTTCGCTTGTTCTATTCGTGATGTCATCGCGAAAAATACGTGTCCTTCCCTGAATACACGTTTTGCTCGACACACAACAGGTTGACATGGTATTGCTCACCATAGAGCAGCGGTGAAAGCGCAATGAGCAGCACCCGACACAGAGGACAACACACTTAGAAAGATCCCGTCCACCTGGCCTGCTGTTTTCAGTTTTCAGCAACAACAGGCGCAGGGCAAAGTGTCGCCACCTGGGTGTTGCTTGCGATTTCTTCAGTTTGCCAGCTCATTTTTCACGGTTGCGACTCCCATCTTTGACCACCACCTGCCCAAAGGTAGACGAGCTCAACAATCATAGGGCGACAGCCGCGCTGACGGCCAGCATCATATAGATGGCCAATCCGAAAAAATTGCGTGTCGGAGGTCCTGTTGCTCTACTGCTGCGTGGTGCCGTGGGCCGTGGATTGATGATGATGCGTCCGACCAAAAACAGATCATCTCGCCGCATTTTTTCCAACGGCATTTTGGTGAGGTGGCACACGTCTCTCACACACTTTATTAAGCAGCACCCAAGCACCCAATACCAACGAAGCAGCACGGCGCCGGGAGATGGTATCATATAGACAGCCGAACCGAAGGAATCAGCGCGTTGGAGGTCTTGGTGCTGCTGCTGTACTCGTTCTACTGTTTCCGTGTGTGCTATGTGTGATTGAAAATAATCCCCCAGCACCAACAGCAGCAGTTGAAGACGAGAGAACCACGCAATGCCTAGTTTTGGGCCAAGAACGGACTGAACGCCGCTTCTGCCGCTTGTCCATCTCCACAACAGACCTGGACGTGAGTCTGGCAGGCCTTTCTAGCGTTCTCAGTGATGTTACAGCGCCCGCGGTGCGCTTATCCGATGCTTCTGTCAAAAACACGGATTCGTGAAAGTAGCAAGCCCCAAAAAAATCCCGGCACCTTCTTTTCACGTTTTCGGGGAAAAACGCCTCCATGTATGTTCAAGACAACACGGTTCCGTTTTTTTTTCATGTTTTTTTGGTCGATAACAATAGCCTTTAATATTTTGCGTCAAATCCAAACTACTACGCTAAATTATAGCGACATAAGCGTGGCAGAGGGCATGTGATCATGTAGGTGAAGGACGCCTCGAGAGGTGTTACTCTGGCAACGATTATGACGCAATCCCAGTGCAACTGTAGACCGGCAATCGGGAGAAGATTCGGCCCTGTCTCATGATGTCGGGCACGGCGGAGTCTATTGGTATATCTTCACGGATCTTATCTCCTTTTCCCCTCATATATATATTTCCTCGCACAGTCTACAGTAGTATAGATGATGCAATCTGTTCTCAGGAGAACCCATTGACGAAGAGACCGAAAACTTTCGGGATGAGCGGGGGGGGTGATGGAGCAATTTCAGCGTCAGCTGTCATCACGTATCCTTTCCCGCACCTGAATTCAACTCATACAAAGTTTTGACAATATGGCCTGTTCGAGCGCATGCGCGAGGACATGTACATATACCCTCGATAAGCAGATAGCCCTCCTCCCCCCCCCAACCTTGCAGGAGATACGGACAAAGACATTGAGTACGCTAAGAGCTACGTACGACAGTGGCCTGTTTACCAACGTTCTAATATGGGTGAACGGTGTGCACATCCCGTCGGCAAGCTTTTGCGTAGGCCCATACGCATGTTTCCAGAGACGCTCTGGAAACATTCCACGGGCAGATGCTGCAACCATGTTCTGCGGAAAGCACACTCAACACAGCGCGGTGGCGGCGGGTTTGACCACACACCTACCGCGCTACGACCCACGTACGAGTAATTCATGCTGCAACCGTAGCGGGGCGGGCTGCGGTACCAACCACCAAGATATGTCGCCCTCGGACGCCAGGAACCAGCGCAACATTGATGTTCTCTTCGTTGTTCTACCCGGGGTAACCTCACACTGCAACTTGCACCTTCCGCAACCCATGGGCCAAAAACGCGCAATTACGATGCTGGCGAGGAGTACAAGGGGAACCCCCGTAAAAGCTTCTAGCTGTTCAAGATCCTTGCCTCAGCAAGCATGCCAGCGATCCCGACATACAACCTAGCTGTCCTGCGGCGAAAATATGTACACTCCAGTTGGCTGCCGGCGGGTACGCTGGCTCTCCGCAGCAAGTTGTCCCGGGAGCCCAAAAAAAGTGCAACACCCGGAGTATGTCTTGGACGCGAGGAACAAAGGCTCCCTCTAAGCTTGAGCTATACACATCGGGCCTACCGGCTTGGTGATGCCCGTTGCCTTGTCGATGCCGAGCGAGCTGACGGTGGCAAGAGACGCCGTTTTGCCCAGCCGTGCTGTCGCTGCCGCCGCCCCGATCTTGACCGCTCGACGAGACGAAGCTGCTGCTGCTGCTGCTGCTCGTAGGCCAGTGATGCGCACCGGAGCCAACGCCATCATCGCCGACATGCTGCTTCTTGTATCCTCCTCTCTGCTAAGTGGATTGCTGTTCTGGCGTAGCTTCGGACGCGTTGTTGAAGAGTGGGATTGAGCGAAGTATTGTGGTGTGGTGTGGTGGTGGGTGGTGGGTTGCGTTTGAGTACTTCTGTTCGAGAGAAAACGAGAAAAATCCCACGTGGGCGCTGAACCGCAAACTGAACCTGTGTTCGAGAGCCAGAGCATCTACGCATCTACCCACGCATCTACTGCTGTACTTGATCTACGTAATCCACGTAGAGGGGGGTTTCGGAATATCATAGGGGGAGGGCACTCATGGCAGGCGTGTGGGTTGGGACACGTGTTTTCGGGACATCATCAACCACCACGAGGCCCTGCCACTGCGCTGCTGCTGTTGTTGTTATTCTACGCACTGCTTCCGCTCCTTGCCCTCGAACTAGCGTCGACGATATCGGACAGCCGTCCTCATAAGGTGAGAAAAAGTAACCAGTATTCGAGTGGTGGTTGCAGCCTTCCGCGTGCACATGTACAACCGTAGCCGGGTGCGCTAGCTTCCGGTTACTCTCGCAGCACGCACCAGTAGACATCATTGACACAGGTTTTGGGCATGAGGCGTCCAGCAGTTCGGCTCTGCGTGCGTATCGGTGGCTTTGGTGGCCTGTGGGTAGAGATTGGGAGAGAGAGGTGGTGTTGGTTGGGCCACTTGTCTCTCGACAGCTGAACGCCACATACGTGCGGTGCAGTTGAAGCTCCCCGCTGTCCCCGCACATATAGCAGCTGGGCCTTCGCTGTAGGTTGCTCTGCCGCCACCTTCCCCCAGATTTAGCACGCCATCTATCACTGCCTTCTATGCCTGTGGTTGCCTCACGTGTTTGTTCCGTTCTTGTCTAGAGTGTGCTTCGTCACTCTCTTCTCTTTCTTCAACACGGCAGGGAGCGTCCATGGAGGAAGTCGATTGCTCCGCGTCCGTGGGGCGTATTTCTGTCAGTTCGGTCGGGGTGTAGTACCCCGTCGGGTGTCGTAGTTTTTCCAAGTGCCAATACTCAAAAGAAAGACGCGTCCTTGCCCTGCACCTAGTATCTGTTCATCGGTTTTACGGCCCGCAACGCCACGCAGTAATCCCACCCGCTTCAGGGCAGCGCAAGCAGCCGCAGACAACTGCCGAGCATCCGCGGTAGATTCAGATTGTATCGCTCGAGGCAAGTCGCTGTTCTGATCCTTATCCGCAGAGAGTGAGCGCAGTCGTTCGTGCAAGGCGCCACCAGCATCACGCTCACAGCAATAGAATAGTTGTTGTTGGTTCACTAGTGCTGCTGTTGCTTTCGTAGGCACGGCACAGCGCTTCTGCAGCAGCACACTAAATGGCAACTGCCACGGCTGTTTCATCCTGCAGTTGTTGTGAAGCCGCGACGCAGAGTCACCTCGATCACCAGGAGGATATTTCGCACGGTCGCATATTTCCACTTTGTGGTGCGACCTTTTTTCTCCCCGCTGTAATGTTGATGAGAGCTGAAACTCCACCGATCGAAGTGTTGTTGTTATGTACGTAAGTACAAACACAGAAAGACTACAATACCCATTCGAAACATTACCACAGCAGTCGAACGGGATGTGTTGGAGTCATGTCAGCAGAGCTCCGTACTTGCAGTAGAGATACACCGGGGGCAAGGGGGTGTTGATATGATTTCTTGTTGGCTTTTTTCGCGCACCCCGGTGTGATCTCTCCGACCCAGGCGCGGCAACAAACTTGAGAATTCATATCGTTCTAGCTTTTTCACGGCACCCCGATGCGATCTATCGATGGGTGCGATGCCCAAATAATACAAACGGCGGTTTTTACAAATATACTGGTACTATGCATACGGCGGTGCTGTATTCACACTTTCCGGTGCGATAACCCCAATAGGTGCGATACTGAGACCGCGACCGACTCTTTTAAGGTGTTGCCCCAATGATCCCCTCACCACATGTGAATGGTACCCATGTTTTCCTTATTCCACTAGATTATAGAGCGTCCGGTCCCACCTCCACACGTAGGAGGTACCTTCATGTACTACCCAACTACTGCAGCTCAAAAAGTGGCCGAGGCCCACCTCGGGAGCACTCAATCCTTGTATTTGAGGTCGGAGACATCGCAACCGGATGCGATCTCTCCTACCCCAAATCCAAGATCGAGTGATCCGCAGGTAGGCCTGGGCGAGTTTTCGATTTGTAGTACGTAAATACAGGTGGGTACCTGTTTTATGTGAGGTATGACCGGGCAGCGTTTTGAGCCGTTGCAATGAGGTACATGTGGGTACCTTTCGCTTGTGGTTGAGGGGATAATCCGGGCAACACTCTGATATGAACGGTCGTCGTGGCCTCTGTATCGCGTCCATCGGGTTTTGTGCAATCGGGTGCACCGGGGTGCGATCTATCCACACCCCGGTGCGGAAGTACAAAATTGTCCATGTCGTTCTTGCTTTACTTTGCGCACCCAGGGTGCTCATCTCTCCGACGGGTGCCATCTCTCACACTATTACGGTATGATGTGGAAAGACTAGGGCATGGGAAACCCCACAGGCCTACCTACCCCACAGCATGGCAATCTGCATGCTCCGTGAGATGCGAGGTTCCAGCCCAGACCTTACTCTCCCCAACATAGACAACATCTACCTCTTTAAGACCAGTAGAGCGGTGCTGCTACAAATTATAGATGATATGACGTCAGAAAGTCAAGGTTTGGGCCGGCCCACCAAGGTTGTTTTTCTGGTGAACACGCGTAGGCGAATCCTTTCCGTGTATGGCGGCCACTACTGCTGCGAGCTCGTATGCCAAGGCGACGACGATGCCTGTCCATTGTCCAATGGGTGCTAGGCGTGGTTTGTGTCGCTGCCCCCCCCGCCCCCTACGTAGGGTCTATGAGTTTCTTGCTCACATGCTACTTCAGAAGTAGGTCTCCGCGCGCACGTTGCAGCTGCAGTCCATGCAACCCGTACTCGCGAACTAGATATCCTGCCGCCGGCTCTCCTGCTCATTGCCCATCCTCGTCTCCAGCCGTGCCACGCAACCACCACCAGTGCACAGGCACACGATATAGAGGCAAGAATGAAGTGGACACGCAGAATCGAGTCGATACGTTCCACTGATGTCCAACCGCTATTACTCTGTCTTTCTCTCTGCCCCGTGTCCTGCCCTCCTCTCCAGCCTTAAAACCACAAGCGCAGTGACAACACGTGGGGGACGTAAAACCTTTCAACGGGCGGGCTCAATTTTTGGGCGGAACGTTTTTCGACAGCCTCGATCACGATGATGATGATGATGGGCGCGATGCGGGGGATGAGGAGGAGCTTGTGCGTGGTGGTGAGCCTGGTGCTGCTCTCGGCGGTGTGCGTCAGCGCCGGGAAGCTGTGGGGCGTCGACGTCGGAAAGAAGGAGGATGTGAGCAATACTCTGACTGGGCGTCGTTGTCATATAGCCGCACTGGCCGCCGTTTGCAGACGGTGGAGGAGGCCACTCTCTCGTTTTTTTTCTTGAGCGTACAAAGAAAATCGAATGAGCCTTTTGACGGTAGATCCATGTCGTACGGGAGGGACGTGGCACAAGGTGATGGTATTGCTATTGTAGCGATGCGTAACTCCCGAGGCTGCTGTTGCTGCTACCCGCACAAGTTGTGCAGCATCTTTCCACTATCGAGCAGCGTTGGACAACTTCAGCCGTAGGCTCTCGTGAGCAGCACGTCAGTGGTCGTCATCAGAAGGGAAGAAGAGTATAGAAGAGTATAGACCCCAAAGAGTCTTGCCGTGGATGGCATGTGTTGGGGCTGGTGACTTCCAAGCGCCATGCACGCGGGTCCTCTACGTTCCAGAATCGCAGCATTTACTCTTGTTAGCTTTCCTTACCCCGAAGACGTAGCCATTTTTCCCTGCTTGGTTCCTACGGGTGTCCTCCATGCGGTGCCCTGGCTGGTATCGTGCACGTGTCAAGTACAGCACGTGTTTTGGTGTTCCATGTTTTTTGCCCCGACTCGACCCTCTTGCCCCGTCTGCGTGCCCCCCTGCCTGTCTTTCCGTCTCGACGGTTACACAGAAGGGGGAGTTCGCATCCCTGTTGAATAAGGCCACCGGGATGGACCGGGGAGACGGGGCGGGCGGCGGCATCGGGGACGAAGTCGGGTGAGAAGGGTTGAACAAGAGACACACACACCGCGCATGAAGGAGGGTTCCACCTTGTTCCCAATAGAGCTCTGGGCCCTTGCTTCCGTAGAGTAGGCAGCGGTGCTTCCCCGGACGACGGCCATACGATGCCGAATAGTTGTGTCAGGCTCGCGCGTATGTTTTATGCGTGTGTGTTTTTTTACTAGCATCGACCCGTGTGGGTGTATTTAGTTGTTGTTAGCATCGACCGCGCTAGCCGGCTGGCCAATGAAAGTGTCCGTGTGTGTTTTGTTGTTGGCATGGGCAGCGCCATCCGCCAACGAAAAATACTTGAGTCTCAAGGCGGCGGCTACGGAAAACGCCGTTTGGGACAATCATCTGGGGCCCTGTGACCAGGCTGTTCTCCGGAACACACGTGTCTACCAACGTCTCTACTGTGTCCGTTTGCCTCCCTGAGTGTATTGTTGCTGGTTTCGGGTGCGTGCGCGCGCTCAGAGTCTCATTCTGTGTCGGTTAGGTCGATCTACTCGTTTTCCCTTCGGACGTGCCATGCATAACACTGCCGAACGTTTGTCGCGCGCGATTTTTCATTCTCGCTTCGGATGTCGAAAAAATGCTCTCTTGCGATACATGAACAGTTGTACCCTTTAGTCTACTCGCGCAAGCTATATCCACGACGATTGGTAAAGTCTGCAACGTGTTGGACATCCTGTTTTCTTTCTTCGTTAAGCAGACGTATGTCACGTAAGTATGGCGTTTTTCCCACCCCTTACCTTCCTTTTCCAGCTCGATACTGGCGCAGGTTGCTGACATGGACCTGTCGCAGCTGAGCCTTTCGGAGTTGGGCACCAACGTCATCGACATGTTTCTGGAGACCATCAAGGACGAGCAGGTGGGCGCGGAAGATGGGACCGGTTCCGTCGTCTTCGTTGCCCGTGTCGCTGGTGCCGTTGGGGTACTTGCTGGGTGTGGCCGTTGATTGCGTATTTTTCCTGGTTTTGCTGCTGCTGCTGTTGGTGGTGGTTGGGTCTTGACTGGCTGTGATGGGTTCAGTTGTCTACGCAGCCTAATTGATTTAAGCAAACATATGGGGTAAAGTTTTCAATCCGTGCTTTGGGGTTAGGGATAGGGTCTGCGTGCCCCCTCCCTATTATTTTTCTAGATACTCTTGAAATCATGCGTAGGCGGTCCTGATGGGTTCGTGTTGTTTGCCGGACGAGTTATCTAGAAGAAGAGGAGGAACAAGTCGCCGTTCTCGCGCGGACACGGCAACGTGACGACGTGATGGTGGTGAGAGGGGGCGTCATCCCAGGTGATGATCTTCGCAGTGATCCGGGGGTAGTAGATTCGGGGTCACAGATTATTCCGGACAATCCGAGAGAGGGAGGCCGGGGCGTTATTTCGTCCGCAAATTATTTTATTCATTGAATTCAAGTGTTGGGGGCCGAAACCCCGGTTTTCCGGCCATGACCGGGGATAGGGGACAGGGCAGGCAAGTGAGGGTGCGGCCGGGAGGAGGGCAGACCTGTGCAAGGGGGCGGCTGGGTAGCGCTCGGCGACACCTTGACTGGATGTGAAGCGGGTACCACTTGATGTCAAGACGTTCGATTTTTGGAAGTCTCGCTTTCGGAAGCATATACGGGGTGCATACAGCAGAAAATGCCTTTTTTGTGACGTTCACCCGATGTAGACCGCGTACCGCCCTCTTACATCAACTTTTCGACCAATTCACGAACGACCCGCGTTTGCGCTTCCAGCGCTGCAATGGCCTGAGCTTTCTAAGACCTGATGTTTGATACAACCGCGATATTGTGGTGCGCAAAGCGTGGTTCGCCTTTCCCCTGGTGAATGCGGGTCGATCCTCACGCGAGGAACCTCTCCTCCCCTCTCTGTCCCACGCTGCCAGTCCATCCCTAATCCTCTCTCTCTATATATATATAATATATTTTCCTTTGTTGTCCTGGTTGTGCACAAACACCAGTTCATCAGCCAGTTTGCGGAGCCGGGAGTGTTGGGGGAGCTTGCTCAGAACTCAGGGCTGAGCGCACTTCTGGGGGAAGACGGCATGGCCTCTGTGGAGAGGGATGATGTGAGTTTACCGTATCCCATCCCATACCTATACATACATCCCGTACCGTATCATATCCCGCGCCACTTTTTCCGAGCCGTATACCACACGTTGAGTTCCGGCAGCAGGGGATTATCTGTCTTGTAGGGGAAGTACGAGACCTGGCGGTCGCGCGGGGGGGTTGCTGAAAGAATATTTGATGTGACGTGTAGGAGAGCGCGGATGCAGGGGGGTCCGCAGGATTCGAGGTCTAGGGAAGGCGTTTTGTGGATTTTGTTTTGGTTTTTATCTTGCAGCAAGAGTGTTGTGCCGGGGTTTCGCTACACAGCAGTAGTGGCCCGCGGCACTACTTCTGCGGTGGTGTCGTCTCTTTCCCCGAATAGCGGTGTGCGTGGGTGGTCATGTTTTTTTTTTGTCGTACCAATCCCTGCTGTTTACCATACCGTACCATAGCATGCCGGTTGACCCCTTCACGACGGCTCGCATCGTGCCGTTGGTGCGAGACATGAGGACACCTTTTCGAAGGATCCTCTCTGTTGCGCGGCGGATGGATACCCTAGAGCCCTATCCACTGCTGGTGGACGGCCGCTTTTTATTGGAAGATTAAAACTTGATTGGTGTGAGAGAAAGAGATGCAGAAATTTTACGTACAAAAATTATGTTAAACTCGCACCTTACCCTTGCAAACTGCACGGTGTACCCTCCCCTGCAACCTGCCACTGCACGGGTACTGCTGTTACTGAAATGTTTTATGTATGGTACCACATCTTTACGGTTTTTACCATGGGTCCCAGTTGACGACGGTGTTCTTGATGGTACACCACTTTTTTTGTTTTTAAGCTTTTGACCGGGAACATGACATTTTTTCCGATCCGGGTGTCGCCCTTTCCTCCCCATCTTGTGCCGCCCCTTCTTGCCCTTTATGTCGTTTCTTGGGGTGCCGTCGTCGTCTCTCTCTCTCTCTCTTGTTCTTCGCTCACAGCTGTTGGCGCTCCTGGCTTTGGAGGACAGCCCTATCCTCTACAAGACCAAGTTTTACGAGATCGTGGACAGTGAGTACCGAGGGACAGACGAGGCAGAGACAGGGGGGATAGAGAACGTTTTGAAGAGGCATGCCGGGGCATGGGGGTGTACCTCAGAGTTTTTCGCTTGTTTTTTGTGCAGGAGGTTGGCGACAACACTGCGAACCATCCAGATCAAGAGAGAGAGAGAGAGAGAGAGAGAGAGAGCCTTGGATGTGCCCCCAATCCCTATCTCCCCACTCCCTTTCAAAGGGGCGTCCCCTCTTGTCACTAGAACATGGTTCGGGCGTTCTTACTTACTTACATCATCTTCCTTCCCTCCACAGATGATGATTCCTCCCCTTTGCAGATGGGAGTCTGGGATATATATAGATTATCAAACCATCCGGCTTCCTTTTTTTTCTTTTCTTTTTCTTTTTTCCTGTGTTTTCAGAGTTCATCGGGAAAACGGTGGCCTTCCGAATGGACGTCGCGAACCCTGTGAAGCTGCGGCGCTTGGTGTTGGAAACGCTGCAGGCTGCCGGACTCGACCAACCTATGATTACCCAGGTGCTGGAGGTTGAATCGATGTTTATGCGTACTGTATGCACGCAAGCTTGTGTGACCACGGAAGGCGTCCCCGTCAGTTGGACCAGTACACATACGGACATTAGAAGGGACTGAGTGGAGTATACATACGGACATTAGAAGGTACTGAGTGGAGTATACATACGGACATTAGAAGGTACTGAGTGGAGACCGATGTGAAGACAACAACAACAACAACAACAACAACAACAACGCACGGTCGTTCCGTCCAGCTCGACAGCGCAGCAGTACGGGGGGGGGGGTGTTACCATAGTCGTACATGCCGTAGTCGTTAGACCATTGACCTCGCATCCCTACAAAGCCGGGACGGAGTACTCCGGGTTCTCACCGGATCAGGCTCTCACATCACCAAGCGCGAAGTTTCCGTGAGGTGTTCGGCGAGTCGCATGAAGGGTGCGCTGCATCCTGCTAAGGGTGTTCGGCATCTTGTGCTTACTTCCTTGCGTACGAATGACAGCTGCGTATGACTTAATTTATTTTCTGGTGCTTTCACTTCCAGAGACAGTTATAAGCAATGTGTAACTGCCTCGAGGATGCTTGACCAATTTAACAAAACGTGGTGCGATTATCCCCTTTGCGCGGAGTGAGGGTTCGCGACCCCGCACAACATAATCTACTCGACCACCATTCATGGTTACCGCAAAAACGAAAGCGGTAACCTGGTTGCCGAGTTCAGGAAGTGGTTGACTTGTTTTACAACGTCGCTGCCAAGCGACGAGAACCCAACCCGGATGGCAAACGCCGGGGGGGGGGGGGGCAGGGGGGGGTTGTCGCTGCGTTGCGGTTTGGTACGATCTCGTGTACCCCGTTTGTTTGGTGGTGTTGTTGTGAGTGGTGGTGGTGCTTTTGTCCCCCACGTTGACGATCGCTCTGACCTTTGTCCGGTAAATTGCCTCCCTACGGAAACTGTCTCTTATTCCTGGGCGGATTTCACAACCCGGTTCGTTTGGCACGGTATGGTGTGGTGGTGTGATTTCCTAGAACCTTTCCGGCTGAGCCGAGGGCACAACGTTGTGCCGGCATAGTGGCTCCTGAGTCATGTTCTGCGAAGAAAATGCAGTCGGAGCATCTTTGTCTTGTAGTTGGTGGGATTGCGTGCTAACGTACGGTACTTTTTATTGATGGAAGGAATTTGCTTGGGCGATGCCGCTTGTTTTCGTTCGCCGGGCAGATCATGGAGGTCGTGGAGCACCCGGAAATCATGGCTCAGCAGATCAAGGCGATGGCCTCCGACCCCGCCGTGATAGAGCAGGTGAGAAAGAAGGCCGCCGTGATAGAGCAGGTGAGAAAGAAGGCCACCGTGATAGAGCAGGTGAGAAAGAAGGCCGCCGTGATAGAGCAGGTGAGAAAGAAGGCCGCCGAGCAACTGTCCCATTGTTTGTTTGATCCGCGTCCGTCCGCGTGTGTCGTGGCGGTGCTGGTTGTTAAAGTTAGCTTGAGATGGTTATACCCGGCGCCTGTCTGTGTGTCCCCCGTCTCGACTCGACTGACTCGACTCGTTTTTTTTGCCGTAGTTCTTTCTTGCAACACGCTTGCGAAAAAATATTGTCCTGGCTCCCCGCGGGCGCGCGTTCGTCTGTTGTGTCTTGTCTTGCTGGTGACCGTGTCGCGGTGAACGGCCGCGCTCCCTCGAGCTTGCCATCTCACGCATTTATGACTCTCTCTGTTTCGTTTTTTTTTTTTTTGCCTTCAACAAAACCACGCTCCTCTCCTCTCCTCTCCACTCCACTCCACTCCTTTCCACTCCTCTCCACTACT
>FN649758.1:2955165-2965332 GCA_000310025.1 Ectocarpus siliculosus | reverse complement strand
ACAAAACCACGCTCCTCTACTCTCCTCTCCTTTCATCTCCTCTCCTCTCCTCTCCTCTCCTCTCCTCTCCTCTCCTCTCCTCTCCTCTCCTCTCCTCTCCTCTCCTCTCATCTCCTCTCCTCTCCTCTCCTCTCCTCTCCTCTCCTCTCCTCTCCTCTCCTCTCCTCTCCTCTCCTCTCCTCTCCTCTCCCCCCCTACCGTCCTTCTCTCCCGTACCCACGAAATTACGATATGGTACGGTACGGTACGGTACGGTACGGTACACAGGCCAAAGCAGCCGCGGAGGGTTTCATGACCGGGATGGAGGTGGGCAACGATATGGACTACGATGACGACGAGGTATGTTCTTGTCGTGTCTTGTCTTGCCGTGTGCGCTTGTTCGAACTTTTTCGGGACGGTTTTGGCGAAGATGAATCCCGCAGGCCCTTTGCAAGCCTCGCAATAGTATGACCATGTATTCGTCGAATCGTCGCACACCCTCCGCCAACATTGCTGTCTGGTGGCCCCCGTGTTGGCCTCAATCCTCTGCCCAAGGTGAACTTTTTTTTGTTCAGCACTCGAGCGTGGGGTTTGAGGTTTATGGCACGTCGCATTGTTTGGGGTGATGAAGTCCTTCCCTTGTGTAGTAGGGTTTTACATGTTGCGGGGACGATGCGGTTTGGGTTCATATGAGAAGGCTTGTTTTGTTGTTGTTGGTGTGGGGGGCCGCAAGTGTATAGGATTGAGTATGGGTCGTTGTAGGCTGGTATGCTGGTTTGGGTACGACGGTCTTGGCTGCGGGGGCATTGTCTGGACGTCAGGAGACCGGGGGGGCGTACTCATTTGTTTTGCATGCCTTAGCGGCCAGACCATTGACCATGCGTCCTCGAGAAGACGGAGCATTGTTCCCACAGGACTGATCACCGATGGCCAATCGTTCTTCCTACTTTGCCAAAGGTGGCTCAAAAATGTCTTCCCTAGTCTATCTATCCTAACGATGTCACTTGCCGCCTTTTCAGCCCACTTCCTATTCTCCAGTACAGCTCACGTCTTCTCCTGGCTATCCCATGTCTCAAACATCTCCCTGTACTTTGCTTCTATTTTTAGCAGCTCAGTCATGTTCACTTCCCTCTCCTTCTTGTACAGTCATTCCGTGACTACATGAACACGGTGTTCGCGCTCGGAGCCGAAATCACATAGACCGGCGGGGGAGGGTATGTCGCGATCTACGTCGCCCCCCCTCCAGGAAGAACAACTACGTTGCGTTGCGAAAAAAACGTCATTCACCCGTGCGTATCAGAAACGTGCGGCGGTGTGGGATTGCCAAAGTGCTCTCCGGTCTGCTTTCATCAAAGACTGTTGCCCCGCGAGTGGTTGTTGCTTTTTTTTTTCTTTTCTTGGCCTAGCTTGTACTTCTGTTTGTGTATCCACCCTCTTTTCCCCCCACGCCGTTTCCCCTGGTTGGTGGCATGTGACAGCTGATGGAGATGCTCGCCGCAATGGGGCAAGAGGACCCCGAGATGATGGAGCAGATAATTGCCGAAATTATGAAGGACCCGGCCTTGGCTGAGGTAAGGGACGTTTGGGTTTGAAGCAGAGTGCTTTTCCAAAGTTTTGGAATGTTTTCCAAATTAAGGAGGGAGATTTGCGAAGCGAGTTCGAAGGCACATTTGGAAAAGTTTCAAGAATTCCAAATTTCTGGGGCCTGCTCGCTTCCAAAATTCGGAAACATCAGCCACGTTTAAAATTCTCATTAGAAGGACAAGAGATACAGCGGTAAGGAGGGAGGGAAGGGCAGAAAGCGTATCGAGTCTCTGTGTGCATAGTAATTTACCCCCCTGTGGGTTTCTGCCCCCGTGACGACACGTGTACAGAAGTGTGTTGATGTTGGCTGGCGTGCTTTCAGACAAGCTCGGTTGAACGACGCGCAGTAGATGGCGGTCGAGGTGGGCACCTCCGTCGGCAGCGTTTATTTTTTTTCTGGCAATCATGCTTGCGGTGGGCGGGTGCGGGATTCATTCCACGTGGCGGCCGAGAACACAGAACAGTTCCGTTTTGACCCGCATGAATGGAAAATATTATTATGGGACGGGTCGGGCCCCTACCTGAATGCACCGTATCGGGCACGCGAGTTAGCGAGTTTTCTTCCGCCGAGATAGGAGTGAAACGGTCGGCTGCTACTGCTAATGCTGCTGCCGCAAGATGCCACCGCCCACGATGGGAAGTGTAATGCTGCCCACATCTCAGTTTAGACATGCTCCTTTTCGTGGAGACCACCCTCTTGCAACTATCCATGATACACGTGGACAACCTGTTTGTTCAACAATAGATTCGGCAGCACCCAGCTCCGACTTGATAGTCATGCCAAGCTACTACAGCAGTGGAATTTCGTCGAACTCTTGTGCGTGTGAAATATAAATATACATATGTCCATTTATCGCACCGTAGGGTGTGGCCATCTCCAACTGCTAACTCATCCGCCCCCTCGTGTGGAACCTATGCACCCACTGCTGTGCTGCCCTCGTCGCGAATTTGAACGCAGAGCTTGGACGCCGAGGGGGGTGCCGCGGGGCTTTTCAAGGGCATGGGGGGGGGAGCGGGTCGACAAGGACTTGCTGCGGAGTTGTAGAGATGCTCGCTGAACCGTCGACGACAATGGCTTGCTGCGGAGTTGTAGAGATGCTCGCCGAACCGTCGACGATCCTCTCTCGGGTGACGTGTGAATTCCTTCCATTGCCCTGGATTTTTTTATGGGAGGCGGAAGAGGGTGATGCGGACAGTTTCTTCTCGGTTTGTTTTCGGAATTGATGGTAGGCATGCTTTACCGGAGGGTTGGGTGCGCCGAGGGGCCACAAGACTGTTGTGCTTTGTTTTGTTCGCGGGTGTGGTTGTCGATGCCGTTCTGTGAGCGAAGACATCGGGTGGGGGGGACGGGGTAGCATTGAAGGCGGGGAGCGTGGATGCAGGAGGCGCATGTTGGGATAGAAGATGGTTGACCCTGAAGAAGAGGTTCCGGAGACCGGATGGACGTTTTTTCTTTGACGTTCGGCGGTCGAAGATGGTGGGCGTCGAATTGTGAAACCGGGCGTGCGCATTATCAGCAGCCGGGACCCCTTATGTTTTTTTTTTTTGCCGCAATGCGGCGGAGGGTTTCCGTGTAGAGGTTGGCGAGAACCCTTGCGTCGCGGTGAAATCTCAAATCTTGATCTTTGGTTGTTATTCTCGGGAAAGATTTCCGCTGTTGCTTTCGTTGACGTTCGCGAGCGGTATCGGTCCGTTGTGCCGAGGGGTGTGTCTGAGTCGACCGGACGCATCCCTTGTCCGAGCATTATGGGGGAAAAGCAACGTCCCGATAGAGAAGTTTTGGAGAAATTGTTGTCGCTGTGATCATTTTTTTTTTTGTCAAGCGTGCTGCTCTGTTGAGTTATAAGTTAAAAACAGGGCTCGATGTTGTTTTGTTGTAAATTGTTCAAGTTCAATTTTCTACAGTATGGCGGAGCGCGTTCGGAATCTCGTGGCGTGCCTTGTCCGTTTGGGCTGTGGACGTCAGCGCATTCTTCTTCTGCTGTTTGTTTGAAAAATTGAAAAATGTGTTGTTGATTGGTCAAAGATCGTTGCCCGGTGGGTGATGACTCAACCCCCCAGGGTGATGAACGGGGCCCCGCTTTTGGTGGACAGTAAAGGTGACTCGACCGACGTTTTCTCGGTGGTCCTACATCGAAACGGTGCAACCAATTGTTGAGTTAATATTATCTACCCGAAAGTGTAAGATGTGAACCCTCGTATCGTAACATCACTCTCCCAGCGATCTATCCGCCGTGAGTGCCTATTACAGATCCGACGGTGTTACCGCCCGCTGTTTCTGCGTCTCACCGGCAGCAACGCAGCTGAAAATATTCGCCGTGGACAAATTTACGTTCGCTTCTCACTGCCAAGTGTGTTCACTTCACTTTCTACATTTTTTCACTCCCAACACCAATTCGCAGCATTAACATGTGTCTTTTGTGCCAGTCTACAGTAGCGGTTTCGCTGCTCCTTCGAACTTGCAGAGATATGTGTCAGGCCTTGAGCTTGTCCATGGTCTCATGCTCGCTGCAGAACCCGCAAATAGCCAG
Organism: Ectocarpus siliculosus; assembly: GCA_000310025.1. Lineage (NCBI taxonomy): Eukaryota > Phaeophyceae > Ectocarpales > Ectocarpaceae > Ectocarpus > Ectocarpus siliculosus. The sequence continues at coordinate 2,961,238 of FN649758.1, read as the reverse complement.
CGGCATCTTGCTCATGCTTTCACCCACCACGCACCTCAAATTGAAACGTTCCAAGTTTGGGCTCCATTTGTTTTCAAATGCGATAATCGGAAGGGGCACGTCATAATACTTCACTCGCCTGTCGGTGGCAAGGAGAGCGAATATATCCATCCAGCTTGGATCGAAGATCGAACAATATTGCGCCGGTCGCTTTGTTACTGGAGGCTCAGCCACAACAACAGCAAGTTGCGCCCGGGCGAAAATCCCTGCATGGACACACGTTGTTTGGCAGAAGACAAACAAGAACGTACCAAAGAAGCACTGCTCGCAAAGTTACAAGCTGAAGCTTGCAAATTACGAGCTGGAGCTTGCAACTACAGCAGCATTCGACGATGCTGAAGTATGTAGAATGCTCATGAACTCCTGCCAAAATGCGAGGACATCAAGCGGTTGCCAACACCAACGACCGGGTTTTTCTGGTGTCGGCTGTGCACTCTGGCTTAAAGCTCGCACACCCGCCGGAGAAAGGATAGTCGTGAGCTAGGGTTGGCAGTGCGTATGCCGGCGGCCTGGAGTGTGGTGGAGGGTGGAGGCGTTGAGCGTTGAGGCATACGATGCAAGAAACTCGCAAGCAGCGGTGATTTTATTGGCTGGTTTGAAATTGGCCGAATCGGTAGCGCCGCGTCTCCGGAGATGCCGCATCCAGTTTTTTTTTTTTTCGTTCACACTCCCTCCCGCCAGTGGCTCTTGGCTCTCTCTTTTCACAAACCAAACCGAACGATTCAGCTCACAAAACAACACCATCACCTGGTAAGCCCGAAATCTCTGGCCTCCACTGGTGACGAGGCTGTTTTCGCGTGGGAAATCAACCCCCTGGGGCGTAAGGCAAGTGTACCAGGAATGTGAAGAGGTGCCCATGCTTGCCATGCACGTGTACATGTGAGAGCGGCAGGATTGTTGTTGGCAGGCGGGATCCGATCCCGATGATTGGACGCGATCAAGGTGCAGATCTCAGAGGGTTTGAGGCGTCGAGGTAGCAGCACATCTGTGCAGGCCATGTTCTGCTTTGTCTACGCGTCGTCTTGTAGCGCTGCATCAGGCGTGCGTAGCAAACGAATCGGGCGAGAGCGGTAGCTGATGATTGTCGGCAAATCTAGACTACAGATGGAACCCGCTGCTTTACCACTTGGTTGGGCATTCAAGACAACGAAACCCGCTCTCTCGTATCCTACACACACTCGCATGGCCTGGGGGGGTCTCCCTGATCCCTCCGAATTACGCGGGCACGGCGGTGTCAGTTGTTGCTTTAGGGCCCGGGTTGACACCCGGTCGAAAAGGAAGTGCTATTTTCGCTTCGTTTCTCGGTTCATCTCTTGCGGCTGGCATACACGTAGCTATAATATGTACACTATAGTCTTGAGCCTGTCCCTTGGATACTCGAGTTCATCCGAGCACCGCGATCGCTGCTGTTGACTAATGTGATCTGATCATTTTGGTGGATATCCGGAACGGGGAACTTGACAGGCAGTCGCGTTCGCGGGGGGAAGTGTTTGTGGGCAGGTTTTGCTGATATGCATATAAATCTGTTCTACATTTTTCGTGTCTTCTAGCCTACGGTACAGTAGATGTGGTTGAAAGTCTGTGCTCGACAGATTTTATCGCTTAACGCAGGATGCCATCCTCGCTATCCCATTGCTTCGTGCTGAACACGTCCTGTTCAGTTTCAACATCATGGTGGTAATCAGCGCAGCGTTGGTGCTGTTAGCTATTGGCGGCGTGGTTTCCTGCCCCGTCGTAGCCGCAGTGTTGGACGCGTGCAAGTGCTGCCTCCCGACACCAAACGACATGTGAGAAAAAATGTGCATGGATTTTGCCTTTGATCAATACTCGGGCATCTGTATCCACTGGCCGTTATTGTTGGGTGGAAAGGTTTTAGAATCTGTGGGAGAGCACGCACAGCAAGTTGTTGAAAAATGACACGCATCCTCGAATTATTTGTACTTGACTGGACGGTGGGGCACAACAAATTGTTGAAGAGTGGCACACATCCTCGATCTCGAATTTGTTGTTATGGCTCCAGTACACGTACCAAGAATCTGTAACTACAGTACTGGACTATACGCATTGGCAAGGTTGTTCACGAACGAGATTGTTCAACGGAGCAGTGCCGAGTACATGATCCCCAGCACTCTCGACAATGCCCGCTTCTGCTTAACCCCATTGGTGCTAGAGGCCGTCTGAAAAGCCCCAGTCCCTTGTCCTGACCGAGCACTGTTGCACGTAGACTGCCACCACCATGATCATGCCGGTACGTTTGGCTTGATCAAGTTGTTATTCTTGCCCCATTTTGAGCAGAGAGGAACAAGACGACGAAGCTATAGACGACGCTGGGGACAACCAGGCCCTCGTGCTACGAGCATCGCCCGCGCAGCCACGCTCGCTCGCCGTGATCCAAAGAAACAGCAACAGCAACAACAACAACAACAACAACAACAACAACAACCTCGTGCTGCGAGCATCACCCGCGCAGCCACGCTCGCTCGCCGTGATCCGAACCACCACCAGCAGCAGCAACAACAACAACAATGACAACGCCGGAGGCACGCTCGTCCTGCTCCAACTTCAGACAGGCAGGCAGATCGTCTGCATCGATTCGTTGGGGCGGGCGGTACCGCTCTACAATTGGGCAACGATCCGGCACCCCCCGCAGCAGCTTGCTGCGAGGCGGAGGATGCTGAAGCGCATCATCACGGGGAAAGACCAAGCGGCGTTCGCCGGGACCTCCTGCAGCAACACCCGAAGCGGCGCCAGCAGCGGTGCCAGGGAGCTGACTATCCACACAACGTCGGTTGTCGGTGCCGTCGCTAGCGCCGCCGCAGGCGTCGTCAAGTCGCACCTCCTCCCCTCCGCTATCACGACGGTCGCCAAGCTCAACGGTGGTCCTCTCGGTGGCGCAAGGCCGGCCATCATGATTGCCGAGGCGACGGAGACGCTGGCGGCGGCGGTGCCGGCGACGGCGTTGAGCCTGACCTCCTCGACGCCCACTAGGCCTGTCGCCGCCGTGTGCAAGGCGAAGGACATCACCACCACCGATGTGACCCCGCCGCTGCTGCTGCTGCCGTCTCCGGAGGCAAAGCCGACGGCCGCCCCTTCCCGCGGAAGGTCCACCTCTCCCCGGGTGCGCGGCGGGCGCCCGCCGTCCCCGCGCCGGTCGCCGCGAGCACTCTCCCGCTCCCCGTCTCCCCAACGGCCAGGTACAGCCGTGCGCGCGGCAGCGATGTATGCTTCTTCTTGGTCCGCTGCTGCTCGGCCGGCCGTCTCGAGGGTGGGTGGAGATTTCAGCTCTGCCGCCGCGGCGAAGGTGAGTTTCTTGAAAAAAACTCCTACGATACGGGAACGCCTGAGGCTCTTGTTTTCCAAACCTTATATCACCCCGACTAGCCTCTAGGTTCTGCCCGTGTTGTAGCTCGTGGACGCCATGGTTTTCGTTTTCCTAACTCTTCGCTCCCTCCCTCGTTGGCCGTTCTCTGCCCTCCTCCCTTACCTTCCTCTCTCTGCCAATGCATCAGGGTGTCAAAGCTCCCAAGCAGGGATCAGGGCACGCAGACACCCTGGACGTTTCAGACACGCCCCCGCTCACCCCGGCATCTCCCGTGCCGTCTCCTGCTGCCGCCATCTCCGAGGTCTGGAGCTCGAACACCGTCTCCTTCTTCGGAACGAGCTACGGCCGCGACGACGATGGCGTGGATCTCTCGCAGAAGCGTGACGAGGTAAGCCGTTCCGTCCTGCCAGCGAGTGACGTGAGCAGCGTGGTTGAGAGCCTTTCACGGAGGTAGATGTTCTCTGCGAAACGAGTATCACTACCGTGGAAAGTAGAAACCGGGCCTTTGGTTGGGCTGCGAGTGTAGGATGCTAGATGTACGCGAGTGGCGCCTGCTAAATACCACCTACCGGATGTTACACGCGATTGGTAAGCGTACCAAAATCCCTGCCATACACAGCGATTGTGCTTGGCCAAAAGCCCAACGGCCCGCCCGTGACGAACGCCCGATGCGATTTTTTTCCATTGACCCACGCCCCACGGCCCTAACACCCGAAAGCATGACTTGTCCACCGCCAACACGCCGTACCCCTTCACCAGAACCGTGCCTCGCCTATCAAGCAGAGAAAAATCCAGCCAGTCCGAGGATCTGGGGTCGCTACCTCCCTCAACCAGACCAAGCTCGTTGTCCCCGTTGAAGCCGGCAAGAGAACGGAGAAGGCGACCGCGGCTGCGTCGGTGGAGGAAGGAAGCGACGACTGCGACAAGACGAAGCGGGCAAGGATAGACGTCTTGTCCGGGGATATCCGCTCAATCGTCAAGGGGTCCGAGCGCGGCGAGATCAGGGCCGCCTTCATCGGCAACGTGCGCCAACGCCAGGCGGCGACGGTGGGAGAAGGCTGCGCGCTGGTGCAGGCAGCCCGCGTCGCTCTCGGCGGCAGCGGGGGCGGCATCGGGGCGAGCTCGTCACTTCATGAGAGCGGTGTGATTGGGGAGGGTTCGTTCGGCATCGTCGAGGGTGCCACCCACAGCTTTCTGCCGGGAGAGTTCGCGGTGAAGAAGCTTAAGGAGGTGAGAGGCCCCGCGGCGCGTGCGGGAAGGTTGGTACCATTCGGGGGAAGCTGGCTCTTGATATACCACTTCTTTGGGAGCACGTTTGGGTAGTTTTCAGTTGCGGTGGTCGCAGCAGATATTCTTCAAGCCACAACAATACTTACTTTTGTTCCCATACTGCAGCGGCCGTGTTGATTGAATTCCGGGGAAGAGGGAAACAAGCGATTATTGCCGTGTACGACCAGGACGGATCAATAGATGTACCGTTGCTGCATCAAATCTTACACTTCCAAGCCGCAGGACCCATGTTGATAATTTGTGCTCCTGTGTTTATGAACCCCGGCCTTCTTTCCAGGGTGCGGACAACAATGCGAGGTACTGCGCTCGTGTCGAGATGATCGTCATGGCCCGGTGAGATCATCACCGGCAGTATCAAGTCAGGATAGAGAACGTGCCCGCACTTGAGAAACCCTATTCTTGCCCGAGGCTCCATTCGTATCTTCTCTATGGGGTAACCCACCATTGACTTTATACTTCAGGTTTGATACGGTGCAGCAATCTGGCTGGGTACATGTACTTGTGGTCAGGTTGTAGCACCTGGCACTTTCAACTGTGGTGGGCTTTCTTTCTAAACTGGCCATTTCTTCGGTGGATGGCGCATACTGTAGGTCACACAACGACCTGCTGCAAATGACGGTCTCGATTTTAGCGTTTGTGTTACGTGTTGGTAAGTACTGTTGCCCCTCCCCCGCCCGCCCCACTAAAGGTTCGCGTACATGATTCCCAGTTCCCTCCTCGTGTACCTCTGGAAAACACGCGGCTGTCACCTATTTCTTATTCAGCGTGGTTCGGGTGGAGCGCGAGCAGCTCACATCGACGCCTTCCAACTATACAAGATCCCCAATGCAGCGACGCAGGGGCATTGGAACACACATAGGCACACATGCGCCAGCTTCTGCGTCATGCTCCAGTCACCGTCATTGAGCACTTGGCCGAAGTCGCCGTGTGCCCTCGGCAGATGGATAGGCATGCCCACAGCCGCTTCGCGGTCGTCGATCGCAATGGCCCCGATGACGTTTGGGTGGGGGCTGTTGGCCAGGCTGGGGAGGGGGGGGGGGTTACTCAGGCCGCACACACGCGCGAGGGCGAGGAATGCGAGGTGCTTTCACAGCAGTAAAGATATTTCACGATTTTCCGACCTTGGAGGAACCTACGATCGATCGATCGATCGATTCGTTTTTGTTCTAAACGTGCTTCCACGTACTCCGTCTAGCACTGTAGAAGAGGATCGGTATACATGCGAGGAATGCGAGGTTCGTGGTTTTGTCGAAACCACCTCCGCTGGATGTCCCGGCCGGCCCGGCGATTTCCCTTCTGGAGCTAACCGTATTGATGAAGGTTCGCAGCCAGACAAGATTCCCAGCCCCCTGCGCGTGCACCTATGGTAGGAATGCGGCCATTGCATATTTCCTATTTCGCGTGGGTCGGGTGGAGGGGGCA
>FN649758.1:2942509-2955065 GCA_000310025.1 Ectocarpus siliculosus | reverse complement strand
ATGTTCGGGTGGGGGCTGTTGGCCAGGCTGGGGAGGGGGGGGGGGTTACTCATGTAAATGCACCCCTCCGCCCCAGCCTTGCGAACAATCCTCACCCGAACATCGTCGGGACCATCGCGATCGACGACCGGGCAGCGGCTGTGAGCATGCCGATCCTTTTACCCAGTGCGAACGGCAACTCCGAGCAAGTGCTCAATTACGGTGACTGCAGTATGCCACAGAAGCTGACGTATGCGTGCGTGTGTATGTGCCAATGCCCGCGTACGCTGGGGATCTTGCTTGGTCGGAGGCGTGTCAATGTGAAATACCCCCCCACCTGCCCCCTCCACCCGACCCACGCGAAATAGGAAATATGCAATGGCCGCATTCCTACCATAGGTGCACGCGCAGGGGGCTGGGAATCTTGTCTGGCTGCGAACCTTCATCAATACGGTTAGCTCCAGAAGGGAAATCGCCGGGCCGGCCGGGACATCCAGCGGAGGTGGTTTCGACAAAACCACGAACCTCGCATTCCTCGCATGTATACCGATCCTCTTCTACAGTGCTAGACGGAGTACGTGGAAGCACGTTTAGAACAAAAACGAATCGATCGATCGATCGATCGTAGGTTCCTCCAAGGTCGGAAAATCGTGAAATATCTTTACTGCTGTGAAAGCACCTCGCATTCCTCGCCCTCGCGCGTGTGTGCGGCCCGCTGTTGTGCTGTCCCCCTAGCCTCGCCAAGAGCCCCCACCCAAACGTCATCGGGGCCATTGCGATCGACGACCGCGAAGCGGCTGTGGGCATGCCCATCCTTCTGCCGAGGGCACACGGCGACTTCGGCCAAGTGCTGAATGACGGTGACTGGAGCATGACGCAGAAGCTCAGGTGTGTGGGTATGTTCCAATGCCGCTGCGTCGCTGCATTGGGGATCTGGTGTTGTTGGAAGTGCTGATGTGAACTGTGCCCCACCTGAACCACGCCGAATAAGAAATAGGTGACAGCCGCATGTCTATGTACCAGAGAAGCAAGAGGAAGGGACTGGGAATCATTCCCGCAAACCGTGCACCAGACGGGTAACTGTAGAATGGAGAGATATATACTCTCAAAATGTTGGGTCTGTGGATACATCCGCGGGGATACTTTCGACCAAAATAGTGTACGAGCTTAGAGCTCCTCGCATGCTCGATACGTAGTTGTGCGGTATATTGATGTACGTACGTGTAGAACCAAACCGAATCGATCGATCGAAGGTCCTTCCAAGAGAGGGAAAAATGGCGTTCCAACTTCGATGAGACAAGGTAGGGAGGATGTGTTGTGGGGCGTACTGCAGCGTGGCAGACATGGTTCATTGCTCGGACAGGCGACCGTTGCCTGCCTCGCATCCATGGCGTGGTGTGGATTTGCTGAACACAAAAATTCAACAACATTCTCCGCTTGTTCATCAACTCTCTCAGATACTTCCACCTACGTGTAGTGACATCGATTCTCACCACAAATCATCGCTTTGCACGAGATGATTCATGTCACGTCCTCTCCGCTCTGACTGATTGATGTGACACACACACGCCTCCCCCCCTTTCACCTACCTCGGACAGCTGCCTGCAGCAGGTCGCCTCCGGCGTGCGACACATGCACGAGGCGGGCATCGGCCACGGGGACCTCACGCCGCCGAACATTCTGCTGGTCGACGACGGGGACGGGGAATGCGTGCCCAAGATCTCCGACTTCGGTCTTGCCCGAGGTGAAAGAGAAACAGAGAAAAATACACCCGTACACCACGGTTTCGGGGGGGTTCAGGGTGCAGCACCACTGGATACGGTGGAGTAGTGGCGAGGTGCACCGCACCGATGTCGCGTGGCAGCATGAGAAACGTGCGTATTTCCATCGTTGGATTTACCGGTGGTGCATGGGGCGGGAGTGCATAACCATGCGACCGTGCTTCGGACAGTCCCACATGGAAAGGAAGAAAAATCGAGCACAACGGCCCCCCATCACTACAACATTACTACCAGGCGAGACAAGAGTAACCTCATTACCCGTCCCCCCCTCTCCTACACTAACCATTGATGATCCAGCGCTGGGAGAGATGCGTCCGAAGATGATGGGAACTCTCGGGAGCATGCCGCTGGAGGTGATGCAGGCACCGGTACGAACATCCGAGAGCCAAGACACGTTCGCGATGGGTGTGATGGCCTTCACCGTCTGCGTGACCCCCGACAAGGTGCAGGCGAACATGTTCATCTCGCCGGTGAGACTTGTTACAGAGACGTCGCGTGTAGTTTTATTTTTCTCACCGGAAACAACGGTAGAACACTTTTGGATCTATCTCCGCTTTCCGAGAAGCTGTTGGATGTACACCACCTCCCGCGCAGAAAGGTGGCAACAACAGCAAGAAGAACAAGGAGCACACCTTTCTGGCCGAGAGAATTGGGTACTAATATCACCACGGAATCATGCAATCGTCTAGTCAACAACGGTCAAACCCAATGTTTGAGGGGGGTATGGCTTCGACATTTGTTTTGCGCTTGTTGTATGAAAACGCATACAATTCCACCAATCAAGCGCTTGTTTGAGCACTACCAACCTACGGGAAAGGGGGCACCGAGAACCCGTCACGGTAGTATTTGCCGCCATCGTTTTCCGTAACGCCTGACTGAGGCTTTGTCGTCCGTTTTGATGCCTCTCCTTGTTTGGCGCGCTTTGTCGTTGGATGGAAAAGGACCTTTTCACTGTTGCGGAGGCGAAGGCCAAGAAGGCCCTGGAGGCGAAGGGGACCGGTCCGTTCGCCATGGCAGAGAGAGATCTCTTCGAGGTGCGTGTGCATAGTCTGTTTTTCTTGTACGCCACCTAACCACGTTCGCTCGTTGTGTCGTTGCTTGAGCCGATCAAGAACTTGTCGTTCCGTTTCATGCAGCCACAGCCAAGGCTACCCCCGGGAGGGGGAGAGATACATACTTACTTGTTGTGGTCTGGCTGTAAGCCCGTAGGTAGGAAATGCGTAGGCCTTCTATTGATGCGTTTTTATCCTCCGGGTAAGCTTTTCCCTGTGTTTGGCTAATCTGTATTTAGACTACTAAATAATTTAGTAGTGTGTTTCTGACAGGTTGATCCTCTAGATGAGAGGGGGCGAAACGAAAACCACACCCGAAAAGCACGGAATACATTAATAATTACAAGAGTTCTTCGTAGCCCGTGCAACTAATGATTGCATCGAAAGCTGCTTCTCTGCAAACCCTTGAGTCCTCTCCGAGTGGTTTGGTTCAGCTGTGTAGCATCGCCCTTCCTTCTTGAAGAACAATAACTTTTCTCAGGGTTAGCTGCAGGCAGGCTGCAACGACAGATTCGAACTCGTCCAAAAATGCTTCAATACCCATGACGACACAGATTTGGGGAGGATTAAATAAAGCGTCTCCTCATTTTAATGGTGAGTTTTCGAGTAGGTGCTTGTTCGACATGTTTTTCACGTGCTTGATTCGACATGTGCTACCGGCTGATGCTGTAGGTCAAGCATCGGACTGCCACGAATATGCACCATCGCGTGACTCCACCAAGCAAAAGCACACACCGTATCTTTGTCATGACTTCTTCAGTATTCAATGGACGTTTCACATCCATCCATCCCTTCCTGTAACTCGTACCGCGTACGTACAACTCCTGCCGGTGCTTCTTGCTTAGCGAAACATGATGGAGAGGACGATGTCGACAAGAGCCTTCGAGAGCCTCTTGACGGTCGACAACCTGCACCCGGACCTGGGCTCGGCTCGCGTGAGGGGCATGGTGAGTTGATTCAGCGACCACGTCGGACCTCCGCCGCAACACCACATGCCATAGTCTACTCTCACGGCTAGACAACGCTTCTCGACTAAAACGGTGTGCGAGTGTGAGCTTTGGCTCTCTCTCTCCTGCATTGGGAGGGAAGCGGGAGATGGGCTTCTTTCAAGAAACATTGGTCTATTCGGTGTGTCCGAGGTATTTTTCATGGAAGTTCCGCGTTGTTTCCATTTTTATTGTTACTGCTGTTATCGTTGTCTCGTTGTGGGTTGCTCCCTGTTGTTGGTAACTCGTCTTTTTGGCTGGTTTGACACGTACAACCCCGTCACCGTCCGTCTAAATAGCCTCCAAAGCCAGACCTTCCTTGCTACATATCGACCCACACCAATAGATCAAATAGGTCGAAGCTTCACCCCCCAGATGCTGAGATATGAGTTCCTACAGTAGTCCGACACAGCCTTGAATAAACTCCGCATTCAAAACCATGATGGGCAATCTTCATTGTGCTTTATCGATTAAACCAAAGTATTGGGGAGGTGCACTGTATAGATAACTCGAGTATATCTCCGCGATACAGTAGCCTTCGCAGGATTTTGGTATTCAGGAAACATGTTAGATAAAGCATTCAACCCGGGAAGTTGGGTTGAGGGTAGGTGAAGGGAATAGGCACTACATATAATACTGCATAATATCCTGCGAAAGCGGTCCCCCCGATATGGTATACTGTGCTAAGCCGTAAGACGGCTACTGCAGTAGTAGCCTCACGTCCACTCATTCCTCACTTCCACTCATTCGCTGTCTTTTGTCCGCTCACTCGTGGCCACCCCCCGCTTCACACAGGTGTCGTGCTACCTCTCCGCATTCTTGGCCACCGACCTGAACGACCGCGGAGACATGGCCTCCTTCGAGAAGGTGATGGGAGACATGATCGAGATGGTCGAAGACCAAGAAGAGACCGACAATAACGATGAGGAGGAAGGAGATGGGTCTGAGTCTGAGGCGCACAAGGCGTAAGAGAGGGACAGATAGAAGTGGGGTGGCCGAGGTGGAGACGATGTCGGTGACGTCGGCCTGGAGGGCCGCGCGACGAGTTTGTGCTACATTTCAACGAGTCCTGTTGATCGAGAAAAGGCACAAGAGTCGACGTGACGAGACCACGTCAACCATGTCCCCCCTGCTCGTTTCGGCGCTGTCCGGGTGTAGCTCTCTCCTTCGTTTGTGCGACTGGACCATTGTTTTCTGTCGCGAAAAGAGAGTGATTTTTTGTTTTACTATTATTGTACGCATAAATGCCGATGATTCAGCGTGTTTTCCACAAGTGCCTCGTCTTGACATGATCCCTTTCAACGTTGCCTTCCTGCCGACATTTTCTAGGGGAATAGACTATTAGTCTAGACGGCAAAGGGGGTGACTGTCGCTGTCGCTGCTACTATGTAGAGCATACCAGGTACCACTCCATTTATTTCATTCTACCGTGACACCTTTTACGATTGTTGTTGGTGTTGTTCTCTTTACAATGAATGCTGATATTATTGTGTTGTACTGCAGCCTCAGGTGTTTTTCTCAAAATCCATAGACTAGACATAAGACTGACTTTGTTTCGCATGGAATTCTTGTGTTTGTTTACCCTTGGTGTTACCGTCCGATGGTTGTTGCAGCTGTTTCTATGGGAGAAAGAGTGATTCGATGTTGGAATGTTTTTGTTTCAAGTGTTCGTGGCAGGCTGAAAGAAAGAGAGTGCCGCGAGTTGTGTGCACTCCACGGGCGGTTCTCCTTTCTTCGCCGTGGGGTGAAGATGAAAGGGTTCGTTCGTGTTGTTCATTTCAACTCAAGGGGGACTGAACTTGGTGATGCGTGGGATGTCGTTTTTGGGCTTTTGAGGGGCGGCAGTGAATCCGGGGGGGGGGGGTTGCTTCGCAAACAAACGCAACGACCCCTCCAGTGTCAAATAGTGAAACAAATCCAGACCGTTGTTGTTCCGACCCCCCATCACCAACGGATGTAAAAGTACTTTGTTTTTCCTTGTGACAGCTCACCGTGGAAATATGTCCGCACGAGAGGTACCGGACAACCAAGGAATGATTCCACATGTTGTGCTGGACGCGCGCTGAAAGCTGAAGTAGGGTTGTGCAACGTGTGTTTTTGGTGGAAGCAAAGTGTACGCGCGGGAAGAGAAGTGAGTTTTCGTCTTCGGTGGGTAGGTTTCCAGGTAGACTGTTCGCTTGCGCGCTGTTGATCATGCTGATGGGACATGCACACGTGAACGAGTAACTGTGTTGTTGGATGAGGCCCACGTGATGACAAGACTAGACTAATAAGCTTGACCGCACGGAGGACGTGCTACACGATACAGGACATGCCTGACAGAGAGAGAGGTGGCAAGCTCGGGAGCGCCTAAACGTCGTGCTTTTTACCGTAATCGGGTCTGTTGTGAATTGTAAGCTAGTAAATGCCCGATAGTCAAAACACTGAATACGGGGTGACCAATTCATTCGTGCGCCGCCCTCAACGGTAAACCAACGCCGGCCAGCGGCGACCGCAGTAAAAAAATGGAACATTCTCGCCGACAAGAAAACAAAAACATGCAACCCGCTATGATCCGCCCAAACCTGCGCACCTGCTGACAAGCTCTTGCAAGTGGATCCTAATGACGACTACGTTGTACAGCCGTAGCTTTTCGGCTGAAAAGGATCTCGGGACAAAAGGAGATTTGCCACATGTAAAAGCCCGTAAACTTTCGAAAATCCTTGGTATTGGTGCTCATCAACAAGATCCGTAAAAGGAAGCATCCCTCCATTTGCAATGGGAGAATCTATCTCATTTTGGTTCACTGCTTTCGTCATCGAAATATGGGCGAACTACGACCCAGGATTGTTGCAATCCCAGGCTTCCGACAATTAAACTCACCCCCATTGACTATGTCGAACACAGTACATCGCCGGAAACACCGATGAAAGTTGAGATGATCACGTGGCGTTGAAAACAGCAAGCCGCACGTCGATATCCACCAGCAACCTTAAGCTTCCCGTCGCTTCTACGCCTCTATCCCCTGCCCGACCCTAGCAAGAAAAAATAGAGCAGCCAAAACAGCACCAGAACATCAATGCACATTAAATGCCAAGAGCTCCCGACTTCGCCGCGCGCCCCCCTGTCCGCTCTCCCAACGTCTACCTACCCCCCTTTCCACAATCGCCGCTACCGTTTAGCGACCGGTCGAGGGTCGCACGCTGATTTGCATGGTCAAGAGTGGACAAAAAAAAACACAACAGCACCGACACCCAACAACAACACCGAAACAAACAGCAGCGTCAACACCATCATCATCAACAAGAACAACAACAAAGGCACTGGGCGCACTAAACTGCGGCCAAAAAAAAAAAAAAAAAACTGCGGCGGTCGCCGCCAGCTGCAATGAAAATACTCGGCCGAAGTCGATACCGGCACGCCAACAAGCCGCATGCCACCGCGGCACCACCCGTCCCCCCACATCTCGCCGAATACCTCACGGTGCTTCGCGCTCGGCGATGTGAGAGCCTGGTCCGGTGTAAAGCCGGTGTTCTCCGTCCCGGCTTTGTAGGGATGCGAGGTCAACGGTCTAACGACTACGGCATGCACGGCTATGACTACACCCCCCCCCTCCCACAGGAGGAACCTCAGCCTGGTGTAGATATACCGGGGTGATTTGCTATTGTAGTGTATCCCCGGTGCCGTGGCGGGATGGATGGGTCGTGGTGACCCATGTACCCAACTTCGGGATGGATGGCCACTGACATCCCTTCCTGCTCAGCACAACGAGCTTGCTCTCTCTCTATGATGCTACTGCTACCGGCGTGCCGGCGTGGGGCCGCGACGAAATCAGGCCGTCTTGCTCTTCGACTGGGCCTGACGGCACACCCGAGAACGACAAAAAGGGACGGACGGAGGGAGGGGGTTGTCAGTTGTTGTAATCGCCGTCGTCAGAACGCTTGTTGTTAGGGTATTTCGAGCGTTTTCTCGGCAACCCCTCGCACGAACCCTTCAGAGCAAACTGTGACAAGTCCCGCGGTCACAAGCCACACACTCGAACACGGCACAAGGAAAAAAATACAGCCGACTGCAAAGCACTCCACACAAAAAACGCGACCCTATGCAGATGTGACACCAAGCATCACACCCGGCCGTGCCCCGTCCTGGAAGCAGCCCGTGTGCTTGTGTGCTTGTGCGGGCGTCGGGAGGAAAAGTTCGGTACTAGACGTCCTTGAACGATTTCCAGTACTAACGCCCCGAGAGCAATATTTTTCACGTCCTTCCAGCAGCTGACCGCAACCCCCATCCCCCCTCCCCCCACCCAAAAAAAACAAAAAAAAACATGCTCGAATGTTCACCCCAACGCATGAAGATACAGTACGGTATGTCGGAGCCACTGACTGCTGTACCTTTTTCGTCGGGATCATTTGGCAGACCAAGTAAAGCCCAACGACGAGGGCGTGGATCCCGAAGGAGAAGGTGCCCCACACGTCCAGCGACTCCGTCAGACCAAGCAACTGTCGGGGGGGCAGCCAATCAGGGAAAGGCAAGAAAAAAAAAGGCAACATCAGGCATCAGTCCACGCGTCCAGCGACTCCGTCAGACCAAGCAACTGGCGGCGCGGGGGGGGTGTACTCATTGTCGTCCATGCCGTAGTCGTCAGAACATTGACCAAGCAACTGACGGGGGGAGGAAAAGAAGCAACATCGACCACAGACAACGCCACCATCCCCATTAGGCGGCGCATGGGTGACCGGGGGGGCGTATGCCATGCCAGTTTGTGCCACACCCTCAATGCGGCTCTTCTCAGATCAGGAAAACAGCTGATACCTACATGAGGAGTATGTACATCAGTTTTGTCCGACAGCAGGGCAGTAAGACCGCCCTGACCATGAGCGAGAGTAGAGGGGGGCATGCAGGAGGCGGCAAAAGAGGTCACTGATCCGCACTCAAAATGTGATGAACTCGAGCAGACGGGAAACAGAAACGCTTCGCAAGCACCTTTGGGATAAGCGCCGTTCTATAATCACTCGCCAAGTTGTGCACTGCAAGCCGAGGGCCAAAGACAACGGTTGTTTCGTCGTTGGTGGTTCGTTCGTAACGAAGGTTAAAGGTTCCTGCCAAAGGCAGCAGGTAGACCGAGTACATGTACGCTTCAAAAATAGGTTGCTCTCTCTCTCTCTTCACTCTCTCTCTCTCTCTCTCTCTCTCTCTCTCCCCCCCCCCCCCCTCCCCCTCCCCCCCCTCTCTCTCTGCTGTATCAGTAATTTCTGCCGCGACGTGTTCCTTCCCGAAACACTTCCACGGCCCCTCCAAGGCATCCCTCTTTCCTATCATCTGTAGGAACGGGAGTTCGTTCTGTACCTCTTTGCCAACAAATTCACCAACCGTTCCTTCCACGTTGGTTGCGTTCCACGACGTGAAAAGCACACACGTGAAGGAAATGGAAGTACCATCTATTTTTTCCTTGGGGGAACATGCGAGAGTTTTGACTTGTTTCCCCCCTTCAGAGGTAAGCCCTTCGCAACAGCAAAGAGCGCAACCACGTGCGTCGTGCTCTTCCATATGTTGTTGTTGTTGTTGTTGTTGTTGTTGTTGTCTTCACATTAAAAAACGTTCCGAACCACCTCCCTCCCTCTGTACTGATCCAACACTTGACGCGGTCGATTCCCGTGGTCACAGGCAAACCTACCCTGAAAAAAGTCATGCCAAAATAAAAATAAAACGGACCGCATGGCGCCACAAAAAAAAAAAAACACACACACACACACGCCCTGAAAAAAGTCATGCGAAAATAAAAATAAAACGGGCCGCATGGCGTCACAAAAAAAAACACACACACACACACACGCCCTGAAAACAGTCATGCGAAAATAAAAATAAAACGGGCCGCATGGCGTCACAAAAAAAAAAAAAACACACACACACACGCCCTGAAAAAAGTCATGCGAAAATAAAAATAAAACGGACCGCATGGCGTCACAAAAAAAAAAAAAATAAAACACACACACACACACACGCACACACCTGGAAGGGGATGACGAGATAGTTCACCGTCAGGGTGACCAAGAAGACGCACAACCCGTGATACGCCATGCCCGCAGCCCCTTCCTGAGGCATGTACGGGCTGATCTTCTTCTTGCCCTCGCGCGCCGCGGTGGTGATCATGGGAAGGCTCCTGGAGGAACAGAAAAAAAAAAAAAAAAACGAAGAGGAAGAAAAGGAAATCACAAGGTACGTACAGTACCATATGGCGCATCGCGGTGGTGGTGGTGGTGGGAAGACACCTTGGGGAAGAACAAAAAAAAAAAAAATGGAAGTGAAAAGGTTAAGGTTAACCTGTCATGGCGAAACCACAGCAAGGGGGGGGGAGAGGGGGGAGAGACGCTGAAAAAATCAAAATAACAACCAAGAGAGGAAGAGGGAAGGGGGGGTACTGTACCGTCGGGGGGGGGGGGGGGGGGGGGGGGGGGGTCCAAGAGTGCAGGTTTAGGGCCGGGCGACAGGGGACTGCTTTTCTGTCGACGTGCACACTCGTGATTATCTGCTTCCTCTAAACGTATCCCAGGCGACCCCTGTCGCGAGGATTTCCACTACACACGTAGCAGCAGCACGCGTGTCAACTCGCGCAACTCTCTGCAAGCTGCAGGAAAAACGAATAGGGAGGGAAAGAGCGCTGCCGGAGAAGCATATCCGAGGCCTTCTACCTAATGCTACCCTGGACTCTTATCTCGTCTGCGGAACAAATGGGTTTGTTGTGTTACAAAAAACAGAATGCTGCTTTTCGCGCGTCATACCGATAGCATCGGCGATGACATCGCTCAGCAAGCACTCTTCCGCCACGAGCCCGGTCCTCTTGTTGGAGTTCTCGAGATCCAACGGCTTGAGAGACTGGAGAAAGTGTCTGCACAGGAGCTGGAAGCTGATGTGCATCTTTCGGTCCAGAGGGTACAGAGGGGGGCACGCGCGGGCGCCGGGTAGGCCGAAGGACAAAACGAGAGCAAAGAAAGAATCAAGGAGACTAGCATTGTACTGAAGGGTAAGATACAAGATGTCAGATAGGTTTGTGTCACCGTCAAATAAAAAATACGCGGGCACACAAAGCTGCGGGTTGGGGCACAGTGCAATAAATTCGCTGTGAAAAAGAACAACGTGCCGATATGCTGTGAAAAAACAATCCGTGCGGTCTTGTCCGAAGGAAATGTAACTGCTGATAAAGCACGCCGTTGTTCAAGTTGGCTTCATCGCCTGAGTTTCTCCTTCCCCCTCCCGAATCCGTCTCCCTCAGATTCCCTCAACTGAATGTATTCTTCCTCCTAATAGGTGCATGCCTCCATCACGCGAGGGTTCAGTGCAGTCGGGGATCCTTCCCAAGGGCGGGCACGTGCCAGGCCGATTCACCTGCCTGCATATTGCGGGGACCCCGCCCTATTCAGCGCATAACACAACGTGCCACCGATATATCTGATCCAAGATATCCAACCCGCTCTATACGGGATACCCGCTCAATGCATAGCCCGCCCTATATCGGGCCGCCCTCGTCAAAGTATTCACCAACCTGACTATGCTATCTGTGGCAAGAAATTTCACACACCCTGTACCAGTCACCCGCACAATAGAGGGCTGGAGTTCCATCCCGTGGGGTGACCAGCAAAGTTTTATCGCAGCAACGCTGCTGTAGGCGCGAAATGGCCGGGAATCAGTATTCGTTGAGCGGGTACGGGATTCAGAAACAATCCCCGTGTGTGAATGTCACAACGGTACAACGAGCATCGTCCCACAAAACCCGAAGGAATGAATTGAATCAGCATAAACAGTAGGTCCACATTTGTTGTGTCTGCAGCGTAACCATCCATAGAACAGCCGTCGTCCAGCAGCGACCAACTTCGACACACCCTCGAGACCGCACCCAGCCGCGTTGCTCATCGCCTATGGTTGCAAAGTTACGGCGTCAAAGACCAAGGTTGCAAATAAAAAAAACAAAAAATGTACTCGCTGCTACTGTTGCCACCAATACACAAATCCGACGATCCGCTATTCCACGCGGGGAAGACCGACATAGGGCCGGGTGTTTCCCGGTGTCTTCAAACAAAGCGCGTGAAAACGATAACTTCTCCCCTGAACCAAGACCGAAACCGAAAAAAAAAATCAATACACGCCGCCCCCCCCTGGTTTCAAAACCCACACTATCCAACATGGCAGCGCCGGATACATTCCTCTCACGGGGAGCTTGCATTCGCTACCGCCGCCACCGCTGCCTGCTCTATGTACGTTCCACCTTGTCACCTGGAGAAAATCATCGACGAGGCCCTGCAGGTGGTGCTCGCTCTCGGCACCCACGCCTCCGCCCCCCCTCGACGCCTCTCGTTTCGCCTCCATCAAAGTTTCCTGTGGGCGCACGTGTGCACGTGCCAATCCCAAACCGTTCTAGCGCTCGTGTGCGACTGGTTTTAAAAGAGGTTTGTATTTGTTCGGGGGGGGGGGGGGGGGGAAAAAAACCCCCAAAAAAGGGTAAAAAAAAAAAAAGGCTCGGCCCCTGTTTGGGTTTTCCAAGGGGGGTAGGGGCCCCAAAAATGAAAAATCCCAGGTTGAACACGGTTTTTTCCTGTTTTTGAGGTTCCCCTCAAAAATTAAAAAAAAGCCCGAAAAATTTCCCAAAAAGGCCAAATTATAAAAAAGGCGTAAACCAACCCCCACGTTTTAAAAAAAAATAAAAACTTAACCTTTCATATAACAACTAAACCTTAAAAAAACCGCAACCCCCAAAAAAACCCTTTTTTAACTCCTAAACCTTTCC
>FN649758.1:2928958-2939184 GCA_000310025.1 Ectocarpus siliculosus | reverse complement strand
TTTGTCTGTCTGTCTGTCAGTCTCTGTCTCTATCTTTGCTCTATCACTCCTTCCTATCTGTCATTATATCTACTCCCCAGCGGTATCTACCGATTAGACATTCCGTCAAAGAAAGCTACCACGGGACAGCCAATACGGCCCCGGGCGCCGGAACGCATGCCTCCTCTTCTTCCTCAAAACCCCCAAACCAACCCCCACCCCCACCCCCACCTTCTCGTAAGCCTTGCCGCTGGTGGCGTTGTCGTACTCCTTGTACTCGAACGCCGGGCCGGCGAGGATGGACGAGAAGCAGTAGATGTAGCCGAAGAACTCGAGCGGATTGGGCATGGAGCGGATCGCGTAATCTCGCCGCGCTTTCAACACCCTTGGGGGGAACGCACGCACAAAGGGATGGTTCGTTTGTACCAGGAGTTTCGGGATATGTAGTACCGTACAGCAAGTGTTGTTGCGAAATGGGCACAACAATGAAGAAAACAAAAAAAAGTAAGGGAAAGGTAGAACGAAAACATTGAATGGCACAGCACTTGTGCAGCTTCTCGTTGCTATCCGAACCGGCACAAAATGAAGTTAAAAAAAAAAGCGAGGGAAAAGCAGAACCAAAACATTGAGTGGCACAGCAGTGTGCAGCATCTCATGTGCTATCCGAATCGGCACAAAACGAAGGGGGGAACCAAAAGCGAGGGGAAAGCAGAACCAAAACAATGAGTGGCACAGCCGTGTGCAGCATCTCATTTGCTATCCGAATCGGCACAAAACGAAGGTTAAAAAAAAAGCGACGGAAAAGCACAACGAAAATCATTGAGTGGCACAGCAGTGCAGCACACATCGTTCTGCTATCCGTATCGCCACAGGAGGAGACAAACAAGAGAGTGAGGGAACAGCAGAACGAAATCAGGTAGCGGCACATCAAAGACTGTACCACACCAACAAGACCTGCACCGTGGACTATCGACATTCCTAGCCATGACAACAACGTCTTGAGCGGGCAAGAGACCAGCGTCCCGCAAGGACTAGAGAAGAAAAAGACAAAACAAAGCCATCACGTTGCCATCTGCGCAGGTGCTTGTGGGAGACCCGCAAGAAGGTGCTTGAAACCATAGTCGTGGCTCCGATATAAGAGGGTCGAAAATCTGTTGTCACGGACTCGACCCTCTATAGAATAGTTGAGTCCTCTCTTATTGCGGTATAAGAGGGGGCTCCGATATAAGAGGGCCGAGGGCCTTTGTCACAACACCCTCTTATAACGGAGCCACAACTGTAGAAATATTGTTCTGTCTCTGTGTCTCGTATCTCTCCCTCCCTGTCTGCCTCTCTCTCTGTGTTTCTCTCGCACTCTTCTCCCTCTTTCTCTTTTCAAAATTATCTTCGTTAACGTTACATAGCAAATACCTGTCCTTTCGCTTATCCCCGGTGTCCTTTTCGATCTCCGCCCACTTCCTACCGTCCCACACGTTGTACGCGAACGAGCTCAGCTTGATCGTCAGCACCATCTGGACAAAAACAATCGGCGACACGATACGGCACGAAAAAAAACAAAAAACAATAAATAAAAACGTTCCTCTGTTCATCATCTGTACAAAAGTAACGGCGACATGATACGGCACGAAAAAAAACAAAAAACAGTCAATAAACACGTTCCTCTGTTCGCCACCTAGACGAAAGTAACGACGACACGATCCGATACGAACAAAAGAGAAGAAAAAAAAACAAAGGCGTTCTTCTATTCAAGACCCGCACGAGTGTCCGCAGCATGAATACACTGGTCGACGGCATGTGATGGAACAAAGTTACCAACAATTTCCCCCTACTAACATCGGTTTTGACGTGCATCAGCACGGTCGGGTCGATGAACACGGCGTGCACGAACATGGGCCGAAACACGTTGCGACTCGAGATCCTACCAACGTGCGATTACTGTATCTTGGACTTGCGAGTGGAAAAAAAAAGAAAGACATTTTTCGATGCGACGTACTCGCGGCAAGGAGCGTTCGCCCCTCAGAGTGTATATACACGTATATCGTGCAAGACTTGTTGGACGTTACACGGAATAAAATGTCGTTGAGGTGGGGGTGGGGGTGGGGGGGGGAGACTGCTACGACCCAAAAAGCAACGTTTCGAAAGAGGCGCAGAGATGGCATCCCCCCCCCCGCCCCCGCCCCCCAGACCGACTTTCAAAACTCGATTGCTCCACAACCAAGCTTGTACCAACAAACACCAAAAACGGCGGTGTTGGGAACACATCTCGTTGAGGACTTTCCGAGAACGTCCCCGGGCTCTTTCTGCGCCCACCTTAAGGCGCGAGAGCCCAATCGAGCTTTGAAATCGGGGGGCGCCGATCACTCCACCTCTTTACGGTATCGGCGCCGACATCTCCTACCTGAGGACCCGTGAAATCGAGGCTCCAGCCCATGTAGTCCACGTAAGCGCGGTAGATGTGCGACAGGCAGATGTACCCCAGCACGAAGGCGAACACCACGTGGGGCATGTGCCTGCCAGGTACATGATTCGTGAAGGCGGCGACGGATGGGGCCAGATCAGTTGGTGGGGAAAGGTGTCACGTGATTACATGGGAGACTCGACGCTTGAGAATCTAGCCACTGCTTGCTGTGTAGTGACTGCAATGCGAGATCCCGCAAATGGCACCA
The DNA here is from genome assembly GCA_000310025.1 of Ectocarpus siliculosus. Taxonomy (NCBI): domain Eukaryota; class Phaeophyceae; order Ectocarpales; family Ectocarpaceae; genus Ectocarpus; species Ectocarpus siliculosus. Next base: position 2,936,539 of record FN649758.1, on the reverse strand, counting down.
ACAGGTGTGGTGTGGAAGGAGTGGGTCTTGAGAGGGCATACATGACATCATCATCACCAGCAGCAACAACAACAACAACAGCAGCAGCAACAACAACAACAATGACGACAAAGACAAAACAAGCCACGAACATGACAACGTTACCCTGCTGGGCACGAGGGTCGCAACCGCCCCAGGAGGAAAAGCATGATACCCATGCTCGTGCACGAACGGAGTCCACAGCACTACTGTTGTTGTCAAAACTCGATTTTCAACAGGACCCCCCGCGGCAGGCAAACTCGGGCAAAAAAACCGCGAGGCAGAGAGCAAGGGAAACAATGAAAAAACACCCCAGAATAACAGAGTTAGGCCAGAGACCACACAAAAGGGCGGGTCTACTCCGTCGTATGCTACAGGGCATCTAAGGCACTCAAAAAACGAGCTTCAGTCAAAGAAAGAAGCACCCCCATAGGAAAAAAAAAAAAAACTCGCTAACCTATCCGGAGACACACACAGACAGAGACAAGGGACTCGGGAGGAGGGAAGGATGCGGGGCGAAAACAAGGGCCAACCATCCTTACGACCCACCCGCTTCCCACACCCACTTCGGGCGCACCTGTTCGGCAGCGTGAGGACCATGAGGTAGGTCGCCGCGGAGGAGATGAAGGAGTGGATCCACTGCCCGTAGAACACGAACTGCATGATCCAGACCCCGAGGAAGGTGGAGAACAGGTGCTTGGCGGCCGCGTTGGGCAGCCGGGCGAACACCGCGGCCAGCGGGTAGGCCGCGAGCAGCAGAAGCACGTACTGTCCACGTCAAGTCCGAAAAAAGCGGGGGGCGTGGGGGGTTAGGGATATATGGTGTTGAATGCTGCCGAAAAGGAGGTTCAGATTCAGGTCAGAACGGATACACCTTGCGCTAGCGCACATATATACTCTCGTTGTGGCCCACTGCCAGGCGCGGTCAGCACTAGATACGGATCTGCGGAGAAACCTAGGGGGTTTCGCGAATCATGTTGGTGTGTGTGAACGGCGAAATCGTCCGTGGGGCCAGCGTGCCCCCTTCCCTCCTTGTTGGCAGACGAGGTCTTCATGCAGCCTTTTCTTCGCATCCCTGACGACGAGAAGCACCCACTGCCCAACGCGATCAATCGAGCAAGGACCCCTTGGGTGTTGGATACTGGTGTGGAGCTAGCTACACGTGGGTTACACCGTGCCCTCACAGTTTCGAGCCACAGGCTACATACACCCTTTACCCGTGTCGTCACACGCGTGTGGAGCCAAGGGCTACTACACGTTTTATCCGTGTCGCCATAGGTTTTGGAGCCGCGGGATATTTTTCTATTTGCAAATACAAATCGTGCCACTTTCCGAGGCGATTGGTGCTCGTGCTTGTTTGGTGTATTGTGGAGATGGGAAAATCTACTGAGGTCGCGGAATTCGAAGCCAAACTACCTTAGTATCCTCCGTCATAGACTCCCGCGGCGATCGTCTTTTGTGAAATCATATGTACACCCCGGGGCTATCTCAAAGATAGAGGGGCGATCTTTCTAAAATAAAAATAAATACCCCGGGGCAAAAAGGCCCCGGGGGGGGGCGTTGTCTCTTTTCTGCTGGGATGCACCTGCTGTATAACACAACTACATCCCGTTCGACTGTGGGTACACCTCGAACGGGTAGTCTTTCTGTGTGTATTTATTTTTCCTAATAACACAACGCTGTACAGCGCTGACACCAACACCAACACCAACACCAACACCAACTACAATACAACAACTACGGCAACTGGCACAAACACGAGAAATGCTGCCACAGCGGAATGCCGCCCGTGGGTTTGAGTGAGAACGCCCAGTGGGGCGCCCCCAAACAATGCCGAAAAACGAACACCCCGGGGCGAAATCAACGGGAGAGGGGGCGAAAAATGAAAAATAAGTAAAAAACGATACAACCCCCTGGGGCAAACTAAAAGTTTTTGGGGTACCACGGCGATTATAGGGGGGGCTGTGACATGGAGGGGGGCTATGACAGAGGATATTACGGTATACCCCTCGCCGACGGAAGGAGAGCCGCACAGGCCGCGAAGGAGCTAATACAGAGAAAGCGCAGACAATGGCCTTATGTTGATCGAGACGAGAGAGAGAGAGAGCGGGAGAGAGAGAGAGAAAGAGCTGAAAAGGGCGTAAGAACAGCTTCGCCGGCAGCAGCACCACTTCGATCATGCAGCCCGGCGTTGTCCGCCACCCACGTCCCCCGCGCACACACACGACAACGCATACCTCCACCAACCAATAGCGCTGTTGCGTCGCAGACGGAGCCGGCGTAACTGTCGGCGTCGTCCAAACATTGTGTGCCGCTTTCGGGTCGTAGGTCGCCGTCACGCGGCCGGGAACATGATCTCTGCACGATCTCCTCGGCCACGTATATACCATATACACACAAGATAACACACCCCCTGGAACGATTTTCAAAGCTCACTTTCTCAACAGCAGAAAGAGTGGGGGTGCCGACAAGGGCGGCGTTGAAACCGTCTCGTCGAGAGCTTTCCGAAAACGTATCGTTTCGTTTATGCATCCTCTTCATCGTGGCGTAATCGAGCATTGAAAATCGCTCGAGGGTGTGTGTTATCTTGTGTCGTATACGGTAGTCTCGAAAGGTCAGGTTTGGCAAGGAGAGAACAAGTTTTTCTGTTCCATATTTCGTACGGAACTCAAGAATTATGATCCGGACAACGGCTTGCTCCGATTTCGGTCGCCCAGCAGCAGTGAGCGTGTTCAAGATGGAGTGTGACGTCGAGAAAAACTCGCGTGTGTGCTCATCACCAGTGCAGGTGGTTGATGAGCACTGTTGCTGGGCTACTGAAATCGGAGCAAGCCATTGTCCGGATCGTAGTTCTTCAACTCCCGGCGAAATACGACACAGAAAAAAAAATGCCTCTCCTTGACGAACCTGATCTCTCAAGACTACGGGGCCGAGGAGATCGTGCAGAGATCATGTTGCCGGCGGCGTGCTATAATAGCGATCTGCGCAACCCGAAAGCGGCACGCGTGTCGACGACTCCGGCAGCTGGGTCGGCTCCGCCCGCGACGCAACAGCGCTGTGTATTCGTTGGCGGAGGTATGCACCAAGGCATGCGCAGGTGAGGTGGCGCTGCTAAAGATAAGAACCCACCTTACCCACCATATTGCACACGAGATAACACCCCCCCGCCCCACCGTGATCATATTCTTTGGGCTTGAATAATATTGTCACCGGGGTGTCAGTTCCGATTATTTATCTGGGGGCGTGGTACATTCGGTCACTGGGTACTTGATCCGGCAGTACTTTAACTTTGACGTTTTGGGCTCATGTAGAGTCGCAAAAATATTGTCGCAGGGAAGTGGTATTCCGGTGGGGGGAGGGTGTTATCTACCGTCTTTCTGCGACGTTTCGTGATGTACGGTATTAGCTGAGGCATGACACGAACTCTGGCGTGCTAGGAGAACTACAACCGTCAGCAGTGCTGTGCATCGGCGATGAATTGGATTGATACCACGGCCAGTTGTGTGTGCTTGTGTGTGTATCCCGCTTGACCCACTGGCTCGGTTGCTACATAATACCATCCCAGGCACCGCGTAGATACCCTTTGGATTTGAGCGTGTCCTCCAACAAAAAAAAAATCCGCACATACATGAGGCGTGTTAGACAGCGGCGTTGTTGCGTGTCTTTCATCGTTTGCTGTTCTCGAGCCGTACCCCTTGGCCCAAATGAAAAGGCGGGTGGGCCAACCCCGTCGATAGCGTTGCGACAAACTCCGCAATCTCTGCACCAGGAATCTTGCAGAGCGAGAGGGAAAAACCGGGCGGGTTCGGGGGCCTCTGCTGCAAATGATTTGCTGCAAATTGGGGCGTAGATGATGAATCTGCATACATACGTTTCGGTGGCGAGAAGCGCATGGGGGCGGTGGGAGGGCACCATTCGAGCGCCGCTCGCCGTTGAGTGCTGACCCTCCAGCAGCAGGAGTCCCGTTCTGTGCTGAAGCGTCACCGACGAGCTACTGCTGAATATACACCTCCTCGTACCCTGGTGTGCATACCAGTCGACATCCCCGGCATCATCATCGTGGACATCATGCAGCAATTTCGTGCATATGTACTTGCATGATCGTAATGTGAAAGCAAGATTCAAAACTCCAATCACACACTCCGGGTGGACAGTCGGACGGACGCAAACCTTCATGGTCCCTGCGTCCAATTGGATGGTGTCGGCCAGCTCCAGCGCCTTCGCGTCGAGGCCCTCTCCCGGGGTGACGAGGAACAGAGACTTGCTCGCGATCCACTCGTGCTCCTGGCACCAGCTGACGAAGCTCTCCATGGCGGCCGTCGCGACACCAAGCACAGGCGAGAGCACCTCCGGGAACTGCATTGTTGCAACAGCAGCAGCAGCAGCAGCAGTCACAGCGCACGCTCTGGCGCAAGGCAACAGACAGGTAGAGACCCTACAACACACGCACACCCCTGATGACGTGCCTTGACGCGCCTAAAGAGGCACAACAATGGCACACAGCACACTGGCCATAGGCCTAGCGGCGGACCAATCATCAGACAGTAAAAAACGTAATTGCCCCGCACCCCCCTGCTCCGCATGATGAGGTACAATAGGGGTATCACACACGTGCTTATCGTACTCTCATTCCCTCTTGAACGCACACGGCCAGAGACCTCTCCCTTCCGAGGTAGTCACTCTCATGCTCCAGGGAAAGGAGGTGAGGAGATGTGTGTACCTAGCCGTGCTGTCGTCAATCAGATGCAGTTGGGACGGGTAGCACAAAGCACAATCGGCACAACCGCCGAACTGAACCAAACAAGCTTGACTTCCCCTGTCCTTCTGCTGGTGTGCCCGCGGCTGCCCACTACAGCAACCACGCACACTCTTTGTTTTGAGGGCTATGTTCATGCAGGACGTTGTGTTGTACGTAGGGGCGCACGCACGTTTTTTTTGCCGCTCCTGAGTCCCTCTTTCAGTAGACTTTCTAGATGACTACTGCTGCACAGCAGCAGCACCTCCGCGCCCCTTGCAAGAATGCTCCGCATGAAACAGGGCAGCGGTGCAGCACCAGCGCTTCAGATCCACAGCATGATGAGTAAACTGAAGCATTGCAGCTACCTACCTGCAGATGTGGTTGAGCTTCCTGTGGTGTATGGTAATCAATAGCTCGAGGTCGTTCACCCACGAGGGACAACCACCCCTGATCCACGGGAGAACGTAGTCGCTGCTATAGTTCCGCCGCGCCTTCGTCACTTCGCCGAGCCCGCCCTGTCCAATCCACCTTGCTTGGTAGTAGCAGAGTACAGCAGTAGTCACGTGCTCGGCCACTGCCGTAGAATTTGCTCGGGCCATGGCAGTTGCCGATTGTCTCGGCCGCTCGGTCGCTGCTTGCTCGTGTTGAGGACAACTTTTTTTCCCGTACGACAACCACCGCCGTCGAACAAACCTTCAGACGAGCGTTCATGGGCTACACTGCACCGAGTTTGACGATGCTTGCCAGAGACGATACCCTCTTTGGTCGCGCTGGCGGGCGCGAAGACCTCGGGCGCACTGCCATGAGGCCCAGAAGCTTCCTGCAGTTGGTGCCAGAGTAGCGAACGTATTCGGCGCAACACACACGGCTGTGCACGGTGCGCTTGAGGCATCTCGCTTTCGTTCCGTACCGCCAGCCCTTTATCGGCAAGAGCCCTTGCTGCTACTGGATCTGCCTATTTCAACAGCACCGTCACGGCATGACGCGCTCTTGAAGTTACGACCTCGCTTGTGAAGAAACTCCTGCCCCCATGGCCTCTTATATGTTGAATGATCATGTTCCACAAAACTTCTTTTCTGCCTGCAAAACTGCGGTGTGGTGTGGTGCGCGGATTTTGACGGCGGTCGCGGTCGAAGTAGCTCCGCGACACATGTCTTGGGAGCGCAACCTCTGGCTTGGTAGCGAGGCTTCTCTGCCATCCGCTAGACACGGCTAAGGTGAGACGTTGAAGCGAAAGCTGTTATAGCGGTTGTGTTGCATTGTTCGATGACGCCTCTCCCTTCCTCTCCCTTTCTCTCTATTTCCCAGCCCCGCCTCTGGGAATAGTGTACCAATGACGCCCCCGGTTGAAACCGAGCGGGGTGTCGGTTCCGTTCGTCTCAGGTAGATACCCAGTTTATTTTCTTCGCTTGCAGCCTGGTGGCCACCCTCTGTCTTATTTCTCGCCCTTCTTCGGAACTGACCCGCGCACCTCTCTATCATCGTGTATCGCGAGATCCTGAGTGGCGGTTGGAACGCCCGGACCCCTCCCTTTTTCACCAGTCACGCGAAGCTACATACCATACATGAAAAACCCACACGCACGGACTACCAAGTCCGACTCACGAACAGCTGTTGCGCGCACACCCGGCTATCTCATCCTCCTTGCGACTCGCTCAGTTGACCATTTATTTCACGCCGTTTCGCGCAATCCCCTTCCTTGTTTCTTTTGCGCAAAATCATCATTTGCTCGGCCAATACCCCCGGGGTGCTTCGTCCCACGCTGTACAGTAGGCAGCCCAAGGGCTGAAGTTGGGACGGACTGGATCGTCATAGCAGGTGTGGGAGCGACCCCTCCCCCTCCCCTTCCCCTCCCGCGTGCCCGTTCCCGATTCCGTCGGCAGGCGCGCCTCCAAGGCCCCGAGGGCAGCTCGTTCAGGAACACTTGGCATGTCTTGCGAGCAACAATGGGGTGAGCAGGTGGGGGGGGGAGGGGGGCAATGCGATCGCTGATGGGATTGTGAGGCGAGCCTGGGCTTTAGTCTCGCCATCTAGCTTGCCGTGCGCGTTGACGATCAACATTGCAAGGAATGCCTCCAATGATTGATTGCCATTTTTTCGGGGGGAACCCTCACCACGCACAAGGGGCCAAAGCGCCGGCGAGAGGCGGGTTCAAGCGTCAAAGCCGGGTGTTTCTACTTAAAGTCGTCTTTCTTTCTTGTGCCACGTGCTGCTTGTCGACCGCCCCCCCCCCCTCTGGCCTTGTTTGACGTGGTGGAAGTAGTGGTGAAAACGAAGTTCGAGGAAAGCCTATGGCTTAAGATACCTGGGGAGCGGGGTGAGAAAGATTTGTTTCTAGGGAACGTATACGTCCCACCGTCGTCGAAGAAAGTCGCAAGCAAGGCGCAGGAGAACTTTGGACAAATTGGGGAACATGTCCAGAGGTTCAGTAGGAAGGGAGAAGTTGTCATGGTGGGCGATTTCAACTCAAGAGTAGGGAAAGCTTCCAGTAGAGGACAGGCGATCGGGCAGCACGGAGAAACAAAGTGAATGACAACGGAGTGAGGATGCTTGAATTCTTGGGAAGCAACGAGCTGATGGTGCTGAATGGTAGGAGGGAATGCGATAAGCCGGAGTTCACCATGCGAAGGGCAGTTTGCAATGAATACTCGATCCTCGACTACATCCTGGTAGATAGGGGGAGCACGCAGATCCCAGAGCTGCACGTAAGTGCGATAGATATAGATTCGACCGACCACTTCCTCATATGGGCAAACTTCGACCGATCTAGAAAGACGGAGAGTAAGAAACAGAGGAAAGTGTTCCGGTGGAAAGTAGAGCGTTTG